>JBAIZL010000010.1:6737630-6860130 GCA_036971475.1 Prosapia bicincta | reverse complement strand
AATCGTTGATGAAGGCTTGGTAAAGTCAATTGCAAACCTAATCTAACTTAACATTAAAATAAAATATGTTTATCCTAGCCGATGGTTTGATCTGCCAGCATGTCCAGGTAGACATTAGTGGCAGATTTTGACAAGCGTTGACACAAACAGCTGAGCTAGTAAAGTTTCTACGAAACATCCACCATCAGAATCTCATTAAGGCTTTGTTATGAATAATCCTTAAACCTAACCTAACTTCACCTAACGTAATCTAACATGACGTGACGGAACCTAATATAATCGAACATAGCTTACTATGTATATTATTATTAAACATTAAAAAGATTCTTAGGTTTTAATTTTAATTTAAAATTTTTAAATTAAACAATAAAATAAGTTTCAATTTGTCCCCCTCAAAATAATTACGCGTCTGTGATTACAAAAGCGACAGTATGGATTACATTTTGTAAGAGTTGTGATTCTAAAACAAAGCCTCCAAACAATGCTCGTTACAAAGAATTTCTCCTCCCTTTTTGTTCAGTGTTAATTACAGTGTTGCCAAATCAGCGCTCATTCAATACGAGAACTGTTTCAGTGCTATTTCGATCGTAAAACATTAATCTTGGAAATTAATGATGAAAAGTCTTCACAGAGCAAAACCAAGTAACAAATATCAATCAAGTGTGAAAGCTTTGGCAACCGCAAGTTAACACTTTACAAACTTCTCTTCAATACGATTTAATGTAGGGTAACAATAAAGTTATATTTGCTAACTCAGGTTGAAACTCTGTTATTACCAGAATTATTACTGCTTTTCAAGTCATATTTTTATTCAGTTTTTTTCATACAAAAGAATTAAATCTCAGCTAGGTAAATAGTTACCTTTTAAATCAGTGTTTTACCTAAACAGTAATTTTTATTGTTTTATTAACTTTAGTATTACCTATAGCACATATTTTATAATTAGGTTATTTTGGGGGTTTGTAGATTTTTTCCCATAATTGTTCACAGGAATGATTCCCTAATACTGACGTCACAAGTTAATTACATGTTTAATCAGGTAGTTGTAAGTCAGTGGATCCCCCCTCTAAAGAGACTCCACGACACATCTCGACAGTGTGCCCTTAATTAGAAATACCTAAGGATATTTCGTCAAACCTATTAAATAATAAACCCCTAAACTGTGCTTCAAAGGCGTCCCTTCTCACACGTACAGACCTGGACTATCTTGTAATAGAACCTGTCTTGTAATAAAACCATTTCAATACGTAATAAAGTAATTCCCTACCGACATTATGACCTTGTCTTATAATATAATACTAATGTTTCTACTTCAACCTAACCACTACAGGTAAAGTATTATAAATATATTATATTTTATGCATTTAAAACAAATATATTTCTTAATACTTGTAATTCTTATTTGGCCATTTGCTTTGTTTTAACCACTATTATAGTTGTGTCTTCTTCCTGTTCTTCGTTATTTGAATGAGCACTTCCTACAAAAACTACAAAGCAGATGCGAGTTTAAAATGCTGTAAAAATTGCCCTAAAATGCTTTTCCAATTCCATCCATTAAAAGAATTGAGCTTTTTACTTCCCCTAAAAACATCATTTAGGGGAGATGTCTGATGCAACTTATAAGTGGCAAGTCTGACGGAGTGTTTAGGTGGAATACCACCCCACCAGGAAGTGTTGGTGTGGCAAGTCCCATGCATAACTAGCTTCCTATGTAGAGTTTATGAGGAAAGTCATAGGCAGCGTTGACGTTGCTAGAATTATATTGTTCATCACACTTTCTGTCCATGATTTTTATCTTCAATCGATGTCGTTTAGAAACACATCACTTTTATCAAACAAAATCACGCTCAGCAAGTTACACAATATTACATATTTCTAATCATGTAATAAATATGCAAATAAACTCATTTTAAAGGCACATTTAAACACACAAATACCACTTGACTTCATAATTATAACCATTATCTTTAAACACTGAAACCAAGTTATATTATAATGGGACTGTAATAAAACGCCTCTCGTGCTGTGAATTTAAGCGTGCGAGGTTCTTAGGTAAAGAGAACAAACTAGTGGACAAGTAAAATACACCGAGTTCCCCGCCCTGGGAATCATTTCTGTTAGTGGCAAACTTTGTAGGAAACTAATCCCGTAACCGCTGAGGACTTTGTTTAACTAGAACTGACTTCTCTGCACAAAAGTCTCCCGTCTAAATGAATCCCTTATAGTGATTGCATACAGAACAGAAATGCAATTTGAGATGGTTCAGTTGTGTTGGTCCCCTCCTTTAGTTATTGCTGTCTTCCGGGTCGTTGGCACGAGGGAGAACCTAACCAAGATTATATCATGTTTTATTTGTCAAATACATAAAACACCACTGGAGCTGAAAACTACGGCAACATATAACATTTTCCGAGTATCACCTGCTAACTACTCTGTCCATAGATTTAAGGCTATTAATGAGGATTATATATTGCAGAGCACAAAGCATGATTTGAAAAAAAAGATTATTCTGTGGAACAAACAAATCTGAGTTTACAATACGCTAAAATCATCTCGCTGTATGAGCTTATAGTCACAGTATATATATATATATATGGTGTATATAACCCTCATAGCTTGATCTAAATGATAAGGTTGATTTCACACAACAAATGATTTTATATTGTAATACAGCTAGTTTAATATGTAGGCTATTTTACTTTTTGTAAACTGTTAGGTTAAATTGTAAGGTGTTTGTTGTAAGTTAATAAATATATGATATTTTTCAGTTTATATATTTTATTTTGCTTCATTTCCAGATTTCCATCCAATAAACGTTTTAAGCATGGTTCGCTGCCATACTTTCTACCCATCCTACCAGCTCTTCCATCACCAGGTAACCTGTCATTAATCAATGCTATCGATTTATTACGAAATATATGTTTATTTATTACAAAAATTAATTTATTTTTATTCGGTTTTACTTAAGTCCTCCACTAACCACTCATTGCAGTCTCTTCGATGTTTTACAGCAAATGTTACCACTTAAGCCTCCATTGCACGGAGCTCTCGGTTGTACCTTCACATCTACTCTGTTTTACTTGTGTCCTCCATTAACCACTCATTGCAGTTTCTTCGATGTTTTACAGCAAATGTTACTACTTAAGCCTCCATTGCACTAAGCTCTCGGTTGTACCTTCACATCTACTCGGTTTTATTTCGTCCTTTCTTCTTCCTCTTGCCCTTCTCTGGACATCGTATATTGTTCTATTTCACACTAGTTACGAAGGTTGTGTACAATTACAAAATTAATAAAGAGATTATTTTTTCCAAGTTATGGTGAAAAAAGTTTCTATATCATCTCAGAATATTTATTCTCTTACTATTACGGATTTATACCTCTAAAAACCGTAATATATCTTTATTTAGACACACATTTATTGCATTTTCGTGGTAATGCCCAAGCAATTTGTATATTTGTTGCTTGTAACGGGGATTCTGTATAATCCACAAGTATTAATTTCTTATACTTTTACTTGTACTAGAGTTTTGTATTTATTAGATTAATACCTTCGTTAAGAGGTTTAAGTATTTCAGGTAATTATTTGTAGCGAGCTTTACTTCGTCCAGGTTAGGATTATTTATGAGTTAAAAAAGCAGTTTGTTCTAAGCTTTCCTGCACAGCGTTTAATTCGTCCGGCATTCGCTAGAGCTCTCTGCAGCTTTATTCCTTGACGTAACCAGTAAATAATACGTAATTTTCATCTTGTAACATCTATTTCATTACATACTTTGATTTTATTTTACCTATGATTCTTCCGGCATTTGCAACACTTGAGTATAAAACAAAATATTTGCTCAATATATCGTTAAACTAGTATTAGCTTTATTTAATTCACTTTAAGGACATATTTCAAGGAAGCTACAAACTATAACACTCCCCTAAACAAGTCCATTAGCTTTACAATAAAAGAAAAGTAAGTGAAAAATCTGAAACAAATTCGTTATTTTAAGAAGGTTAAAAAGTATCCCTAAATTTTCTTGAAGCTTTGGTCTTTAACGCACCCTCCTCTGGTGCTAAAGGGACATTTTGTGGTGGGACATCACTTTATGAACAATTAATCCAAATATTTAATTAAAACAAGTTTTACTTGTAATTTAGAAGGGATTCCATTTGTTAGATTCTAAATTTTATATCTACGTAATTTCCTTATGAGAGAGTATTAAAGACGGATCATTTATCAATGTCACTTCTGCTGCCGTATGTTCTTTGCGACGCCGCCACTGAGGCTTAAATGATTGCGAATCTGCGATTGCTCCACTCCTCAGAAATTATGTTGTAATTCTTCTCAAGTATTTTTATCTACAATACATTATTCATCGTTTTAAAGCATGTTACCTTTCCTTTGCACTTCACGTCACTATGTTTTTACAACTTAATAACATGCACATTTATTTTCCGCTTTCCTTGTGTCAATAAATTCTGTCTGCCCACGTATAAACACGTCCTGTATTGCCCATGGATGCTATTTATGGCGGTGGCAGTCATCATGTGGCAAAGTATCCCTGATGGGAGGTACTACTTACACACTTCCTCATGGGCTACATTTACCTTTGTGTTTGTATGAAGTATAAATAGGTCGGGACAGAATATAAAGTCCCGGTGAGTATATATAGGTTTTATAGGTAACATAAAGTATATATAGGTTTCATTAAATCAAGGTTTTGGTTTTACAGTGGGCTAAAATGATTAATTGTCAACATTTTCGATAGATAGTACATAATTATCGATAGGCATTCTCAGAAATAGGCATAAATTGTCGATCCAATCCATTCTTTTTTCTGTGCCTCAGTTTTATTTTGAACTACGTGAAATGAACTACGTACGATGTCCAACTCACGAAGGCTGTGGCTCTAACATACTCTGCATACATTGCGCCTGCGCCTTGAATTAATTTCCTCACCTACTCTCAAACCATCGCTTCTAAATCCTGTAAAGCGTTGTCTTCTTTCTACAGTATGCATAATATATATGCAAGTTATAAATATAGTAGTAATTAGTATTGTAATTACTAATTTATAGCGCTAAACAAAAATATAATAATAACATATAAGAGACCTTAGTATAACCGGGAGCCTAGTTTTATCTATATTGTGAATCAAACATCACAAAAAGATTTATTAATGTTACACATCAGTGAAAGTTTATTTTGTTTGAAATGTTACCAATCTGGTCTAAGGTTTCACAAAGAAAGAGCGATGTCTTTTTATGAGTAAATTGTCTTGCTTGCACCATTAAACATGCAGAAATATGCCTGAGATGTAAAACAAAAATGAGTAAATCTTCCCTTAAATGTCTCTAATGTATTTATGATTGTAAATGAAATAGTTAATGATGAAGTAAGTCAGACGTTTGTAAACCAATATTGCCACTGCGAGGGGAATGTAAATAGGCCTTACTGTCATCTAAAGCAACCAACGATGTTAAGTAACGCTCCTTTAAATAAATAAAAAAATTAATACTTTTTTTTAGAGTCAAGTTCTTCTTCTTCGCCTAAACACTTGAATCCACACACACACACACACACACACACACACACACACACACACACACACACACACACACACACACACACACACACACACACACACACACACACACACACACACACACACACACACACACACACACACACACACACACACACACACAGAGAGAGAGAGAGAGAGAGAGAGAGAGAAATACACACACACACATGAAATGAAGCGAGGAATACATGAATTTCTCATATAAATCTAGAATTACTCTCATAATTAATTGTAAGTAACATATTTAATATAAAACAGTGCTGCCACTACACGGGAAATGTAAGATATCAAGCGGTCAATCCTGGCATCTCACAGGAATCCGTAATGCTCACGGTCAAAGAAGTTACAAAATAAAAACTTTCTGCCTAAATAAAATTCCTCCATCTACCAATATACACCCGGGGCACATAATGCGCTTCTATTCAGAAATATTCAACAACTTTCTTCATTCATATGTCCGCTACAGAGGCAGCAATATTCCACGAGGAGAAAGGTTAAAAGCTTTAAGCTACAGAGTTTGTATTGTCAAACGTGTTTCGATTTCCTTGTCAAATATCAACTGAAGGTAAAACCTTAAAAAATAACAATTGAATAACAAAAATACAACTTTAATAAAACAAATATTAAACCTATGGTATAACCTTCACTGATAAGATATAGGTAAATGTTACACAAACTGTCCGTTACTTATTTTTCAACAGTCTTTGCCTTTAGGTGCGTGCATTCAATTCTATTTTTATTGTATTTTAAATAGTTTTATAAAATCGAATTTTTATCTTGTTTTACTAAACTACAAATACCTTGATAAACATTTTTTGTAATGTTTAATAAAAGTTATTATTACTAGTAGTATTTGTATTATTTTTAATATTAAATAGCTTTTAGTCAATTTCCAATTTTAGATTTATTTGTGTCGTTAGTAATGGTTTTCTTTATAATGGATAGTCTCTTCTGTAGTCGATTGAATACTTTTATTAATGTTTGCGCACAACGTAAAAACCCATACGTTTTGTCTCGCTGACAGTGCGCAGGCGCAGATCCCTCTTATCTAGGGGCTTAGATGTCCTTAGATTATTATGACCGACAAGATTCCAGATTTCCATAATGTTTGGCCGCCGATGTTTGAAATCACTTTGCCCTTTCCACCGAACTGTTTGTTTTGGGCTCTGTATAATAGCGCCATCATTAATAACAAAAGCTCAATGAATGGAGTTTTGGATTTGACAAGATGTTACAGGTTTCAGAGATTTTTTAAATGTTTACGTTAATTAATAGTTGTATTGACGAAATAACAAATTCAGTACAAGTAACAAATTGGAAAGATTTACACAACGGTATAATTAAAGGAGATCAGCAAAACGAAGCAATAATTAAATGTTAAAAGAAAATGTTTAAAAAATGCCATTGATAAAAGCAAACAAATGCTTGGAAAATATATAGGAATAATTAAAAAATACCGGTTAAAAGTAGAAAAATTAAACTTTCACAAGATTACTTATGTGTTAAGAAAACTACAAACAAAAAAGACTATTAAATAGGCACATTTATAGAGCCTTGTAGAGACTGACTGGTGCCCAAACGTGACATTACCTTTAAGCTTGTGTTTACCTTAAAGCGGAATCTGACTCAGCGGACAAAATGTCTAACACAAATATACTTCTACAAGATTTTAACCTTTCGCAAAAATTGACTTTCATTAACGTATATTCAAAAAGTGCACTTTACCAGTGTTAATTTCTTTAGAAATTGTAGTTGAAATCTCCATTGTACATCCTTAAATGTTTGCCATGCTTTTTAAACAATATCATAAATAATGATCTCGGATTAAAAATGAATGAAAAGAATAAAATACATCAATAAATTGTTTTATCGGTATTGAGCCTTGATTCACAAACGGACAATGCGAAAGGAAAGCGAAAAGAAACTACAACACAATGCAAGCGACGAAAAAATATAGCTTATAAATAGTAACAAACAAAATTAATAATCCAACACCATAAATAGAAAGGAAAATGGAAAATTACAAGGAAATTTGCTTTCTATTTTCTCACTCAATATTGTTATTATGACATATGTATAACCATATTTATATTAATTGTAATTATAAAATCAAAAGAAAAGAAAATGAAGTTTTCTTTGTTAACGTAAGTAGGAATTGACTTAAAAATAAAAATTTAAATGACTTGTTCGTCTGTAAAAGCCACATTTTAATCTGTGCCAGGAAAAATATTTACGTTTGTAGAGTTCCTTTAGGCCTCAACAATATTTCGCAAACTGGAACACCAATGGAAACACAACAGAAATGTAATTGAAATCATTGAGCAAACTGGTTGGGTTTTTGTCTGGGGGTTCGTTGACAATTTAATTAATTGAATTTATTTATTTACTCAATAACTTGAAATATACTTACATTATTCACCATGAGCACGTCACTTGTTCCTATTTGTCTCGGTTATTCTGTTAAGGTAACATTGTGACGTCACTACATAGGTGTAAACGTTAAGCTATTTGAGAGTTACGGCGTCTGCGGTGTTGCCGCGTTCAGTCTTAATTTCCCTTCGTTTGTTCTGGGAACGTTATATATGCTAAGCATAAATCTCTGAGCGACATTTCAATACAATGCCTAGAGCTACTGTATACAGTTTTCCTCTGTATTGTTCCTCCATACTAAGGAATTGTTGCGTGACGTAAATTTATCAAGAGGTTAATATGATATTATGATGGTTTTTCGGGCTTTTGGAGTTAAAGTTTGGAAGTTGCTAGGTTTTACCAATGAGAGTAGGTAAATGTGTGTTTAGGAAACAAAACAGTTTTTTCCGGAAACGAAATCGTCCGTTGAGCTTTGTCAATCTTTTATATGTTTTAGGAGATTTTGGGTGTAGATGATAGTGAATCATCTTATAACCTGTACAAAGAAGACATAAAGAAAATTATTTAATAAGTTATTTTATTATGAATTGTTTAAATAAGAAACTGTAAAGCTTTCATTGAAAATGTACAAAGGCTTTTATTGAAAATCTCAGGGAACGTTATTCGAAAACGGAAAAATATGTCAATTATAAAGGAAAGTGTAAAAAAGTGGCAGTCAGTGGAAGCCTCTGCCAGAAGTGACTACTTCGTTGGAAGAATATTGTTAGTGTAGGTTTTATTAGACACTAGTTATTGTAGGTAATAATAAAAGTATTACAAAACCTTTATTAGAAGGTAGAACATTTACATTTTTAACGAAATCATTTGGTAATGTCCAGACAAGAAGTAAAGAGTTATTGGGCACTTTAGTTATACGAGTATATAGGGTTAGGTAATGGAAGAAAAGTTAATGGTTGGCTTAGTAATAATAATAGTAATGATAATAATATTTATAGATATAATAAGAATGGGTCTCTACCGTAGGAATACATTTTTCGAGGCCCAGGCGCAATACATTAAAGCATACCCAGCAATAATTAAGCAAGATAATCTGATCCGAATAATACTTTATCCACGTCTAAAGGCAGAACTGCACATAAACTGGAATTATTCAAATTTTGCATCTCGTAAAGAGATTCCACATCGAGCCACAGGACAAGAAAACCAAGTCTCAAGGGATATCAGATTACAGAATACAGATCTTAAAGCAAGGCTTTAGGTAGACTGAATTATACACAAGAAAGCCATTGATAAAGTTCTGAATAGATTTGCAGCTGATGAATATGTTCGAACAAGAATAGCTTCATACTGGTGCCACACATTGTGTAACATTGCATATAGTTAGCACAGAAATGCTAGCATTGTGCAACAGTTAACGGCGTTTGTCTAGCATACGAAAATACGAACGTGACTGCGACACAGAAACGCATTCTGGTGTCAGAACGGTAAAAATTGTAGCGGTTTTTTGCCATCTTTATGTAAACGTTAAGACATTGTCCTAATGTAAGCTTTAGGAAAATTATTGTGAATTCATATTCGAAATGAATCAAAAGAAAATATGTCTTAAATAATGATGATACAGTTGAGTATTTTTCAGTTGGACTAAGTCTTTCAGTTGAATATCTAAAGTCTAAGACGCTTTTTTAAATAGTGCAACTTTTTGGGAGCGATCTCGTTGCCCTTATCAACGACGGACGTCTTATAAACAAACATTTTTAATGTTCAATGAGTAACTTAAACTCTAAATGTAAGAACTCTTGTTTTTCATATCACTACAGGCTTGATAAGGACAACGATCTAGTTGTCTAATTAAATAAACCTCTTAGACTCGATATTTAACCCGTTCATCATTATTTGTACTTATATCGAGTGCTCAAATAAACTCGAAAATACAGTGTTAATGGAACTGAAATCCTTAAAGGAAATATGCAAAGATGAACTTCAAAGCGTCCCAGGTAGAATGAAAAGGTAGTACTCTATAATGAAGAGGACACTTGGAAAGTTAAAAAGAGAACTGCTTGAAATAAGAGATCTGAGAATTAGGATTCAAGTGAATGAAGTGTGAATTGAAGTTTTGAATTTTAATAAGAAAAACTAAACCAGTTATAGTCGGCGGTAGGGGTGAGATATTATAAGTTACGCAGGATTAACAGTGAAATATAAATTATCATTATTGAGCCAAAAGAAGTCGAATGAAGGTTCGTCTCCTTGGAATACTCGACTATCCTATGTTAGAATAGTATTTCCCTAGATTGGTAGGTCCTTTACCTCTCCAAGTACTTTGCTCTTAGGGAAAGTTGTCTATCAACAAGGCTGTTCTGATCCCTAATTATTTGGAATAACTTACAGTGGTTGGATACTTAATAATACTTATACACCTATAGTTACAAATATGTTTATTTTAACCAGATGTAAGTTTCGGTGAACAGGTAACCATCCTCAGAGGAATTACAAACAAAACCTACTAACTCTACATAGTTTTTTTTAATAATCTAACAAAGTGTATATGGTGTTGGTCATGCTTGCCTTTAGTTACTGGGTAACCGAAAAGTACATCAGGTCAAAGTAAAAATATATGCGGTTAGAGGATGTTAAGTATTACTTAAGGCTTATTTTCTTGCCGATTACCTGAATAGTTGGGCAGATATCAAGTTAAACCATCTACCCAAGTCATACTAAAATGTCTCTTACCGAGTTCCCCACAACTTTCAATATTACCCTGCAATAATACCTGAATCAAACTATTTTTATTGCGTTAAATGTCCGTAGAATCCCAGTACTTTATCCTTTGGTAGCCTCAAGATATCCACAGTGTACCTCTGCTAGCCAATTCCAGGTTCATTTTTACTACAGTTTCAGCTATTGCCCTTGATACAAATTTATATAACATAAGCGTAAACACATAACATTTGTAAAGACTTGTTTGGGAGACGTTGGGGTAAAGCTGTATGAGGTAGACTTGCAGTTAAAGTCACTGTACGGTGCTCTCTCTCTATTTTTTTTTTCAAAAGCATTCTCTTCTACATGTCTTACAATATTGGTTGCCATGTTACCCCAGAGAAGTAGAAAGTAGAGATCTCTTTGTTCTATTGTCTTTAACTTTTAAGTTTATGTGATGATTTTGTAGTAATCTAAACAACTCCAGTCTTTTTACAAAAAAACCAATTACAGACATCTTGCTTATGAAATATTGTTGCCTGGCGTCTCGAGTAAATTACAAACGATTTGTTTTTGTATCCATCGATTCCTTACAACGTAATTAATTGAAACCTTCAAAACAACACTTGATTTTAATTAATTTGACTTATTTTCCTCCGCCTTCTCCCCATCTTAGTCTCATTATTGCAACGGATCCTGCAAAACTACATGTAGGCCTACATAATTATAATTTTACTTTTAAAAGCTTCCTAAATTTGCAAACATTTATTCGTAAAGTCCAGGTTCGTTCACGTATATTTCCGCCTTAAGGATACGATGTATAGGGGTTTTCCTGGTAACATTCATTCTTGCCAGTTTTTTCATCTTCTTCTCCACGCAACGCTTACCTTAACTTTTCCTTTCACTGTCCTCCGATTATCCTCTCATTAGATAAAATGTGTTTAAGCCTATCTAAGACTACGTCCCGGGTCTGAAGATCCCGCCCTTAGGTAAGACAAACTGAGTGAGGATAAAGGACCGATTACACTACCTGCAACGAACTAATCAGACGGAGTATTTAGGTACGGACACCTGGCTCTTCGGAACGTTCTACTGGTCCCGAGTAGTTTTGGAAAACCTGTCAAACTGCTGAGTTTGGTTAGAGTTCCGTCTCATCACAGGCATGGGCCGTTTCACAGGCAAGACTGGAGATCCTTGCACATGAAGGACCTATCTTTGTGTTCCTTGACAAGGAGGTAAAGTAGGTAGACAAGTTTTTCTTGTCACCATTCTTTTCTTTTTGCCACCTTTCTTACTCGAATACACTTTTCCACAACATATTGTCCTCCAGTTATGCAGTGCTAAATAGCTGCTTGGACATTCAATCATGATTTCCTCATTTTTAGTAGAGTAGCCGCAGGGGGAGGCGTGGCGTAGGCAGCCAAACCAAATGTTTGGGCCCAAGGACCCGGGTAGAAAAGAAATAAATGGCTTAGTACATGGACAAATAACCCTGATTCCATTATTCGCGATAGGTAAGGCATTATAAAAATATAAAACAGGAAGCAATTTGTACAAATAAATACTCAACAAAAATTCTCACCAGCTATTTTTCGTAACGTTAAGAGATAATGAGAATGTGTTTTATTTTTCGTTATAGTTTTCACTTTAATGTTTAGTTTTTGGGCAGAGCTGAGTTACTTCAATGCCACTCAAGTACTTACAATCTTTTGGCATTTAAATAGTAAACCGAAGCGCTAAATATGGGCAAGTACATTGCCTTTACAAAAATATAAAACCAAGACTTTAGTTCTACACATGACAACATTACATGCAACTATTATTAACAAATTTCATCATTTTCTTTGTACACACTGGCTCATGAAACCTTCGAAAATTATTATTTCAATTCTTTCCAAAAGCTCTGGTTAAAAACAGTGGATTGGATTGGCTGCAACAAATAGATTTCACTAATCCCAGATCAATCTCGAAATAAAAGTCGTTTTAATGCAATCACACGATGAAGGAACAACCCCTTTTGATGGGAATCAGATTTTTATAGTAAAGGAGAAAATCAATTCGAGGCGCGGGAACAATGTATGCAGTGTATATAGCCACAGCCTTTGTGAGTTGTGAAACGTTTTTACGTAATTTGCAGTGCTTTTACGATAAACTGGGAAAATGTAGCGTATAAATATTTAATGCGTCACTTGTCTAGAACAAGTATCGACAGACTGATAACTGTTGCAAATGTTGCCCTTTAACCATAATGCCAATCCAGATGTGAGTAAACATTTAGATTTTAATGAATGTAAAATATACTTTATAATGTGAAATAATGTCTGAATTTCTAACATAGAAATAAAGATGTCACTGTATGATGATATGGAGTGTTACATTTTGTAGTCGAATTTTAAAATCAATTTATATAGCTATACATACATAGCTCATATTTACACCAAAAATACGTCTGCATTGTAACTTTGCAGGCTATTCTTACATAGTAATTAAATAAAAGCTAATTAAATAAAGTCAAATAACCAATAAAACAGTCCCATTAAAACTAAAGGTAACAACCTCCACAGACATCCAGATGGCATGATTAGGACATAACATTACCATTTCAGATATATATCCCTGTATACAATCATATATTTATATATATTTGTAACAGAAGGAAGTCAAGGATATTTTACAAACGGAAATAAGTATTTTTCTAAACACATAAAACTCTAACTATAATATGCCTGACTAAAGAATACGTTTTTTAATTGCTGGGGTGTACTTCAGCCCAGTTAGGCGATCACAAAGTATTCAATTAGTGAATTATTCTCCTTTTGTGAAACAAAATCGCAAAGTCCTTTATTTTATTAGACAAATAATACATCCTTGATTCGATTATTATATTAGAAACTTATATTAATATGTTTTTCTTCAGAAATGTATAAAGTAAAATATTTCTTTGAAACGCTAAGGCAGTTTTCATACTAATTGCCCTTGAGAGTCAAAACTCATAATCAAGTAACATTTACTCGTCGCAATATTGACAGGAAGTCAGCCGCCACTCGCATCAGACAAAGAACAACACATCACAAAAGCAGGAAAACTTCACCAGATGGGAATAAAAAATAACAAAATTGTGGCAGCTGTCTCGTCGAGGAGCTTACAACACATCATGATTCCAGCTCCCCTGGAGTTGCTGCAGGCCTTGAACAATGAACTATCCTACAAAGGAAGGATTATACTGTGATAATGCCTTAAACATTGACAAAGAACTTAAATTACATCATGTTTCCAACTGCCCTACAGTTGCTGCAGCACTTCACCACTTGATCTATGCCTTAAGCATTGCAAAGACAGTTCAACCAAGGCATGAAACTTGTTTATATAGAATGTACGACAAAAATAAACCAACAAGTGAGTACTCATAGGAACATTTTAAAGATTTAGATATTAAAAATCCCCTGTATCTTAACTACTCATTAAAGTCATGTCATTTTCATTACAACTTTATACCTAAAAGTAAAACTGCTTTATGCCAATAAAACAATTGGAAATATTGCCAAAGTTTATTCTACACTAGTTATACACTCCTATATGTTATATAACAATGATATCAATAACAACATCAACAACAATAATAACGAATAACAAGTAATGTTATTGCACCCTTTACTGGCTTAGGAAACTCAGGTTAGAGATCCCTTACTAGGATCATGCTGTGTTCTGGGTCACTGCCCCGCTCGTCGACCTAGGTGATAGAGAAGAGTAATACTGGTGAATAGTTGAGAAATAATGGAGGTGAAGATAATGTAAATTTGCAAAGGGGAACTTGGCCCTCGTCTTCCATCTCTGCGTCCTAAGGGCACAAAGATGGACCAAATGCTTAGTAAGATTATTCTTAGGCATGCTATCTACAATTCCACGAATCAATCACATGCACGTGATTTGCTAACCAGGTGACTAGCATCAATCGAGAGATAGGAGACTTGGTATCACGATGTTTGTGAGAGGACGGAATCTTTTCCGTAAAGCGCCAACGAGACGAGACGATACCCCTACCAGACACTAAGGCTTGGCCGTTGGTAATTTAGCAACTAAAGTATGTAGGGCATTAAATATGGTAATACACATATTATATTTACATCACTTCATGTTGAGTGAACTTTTCACATGTAAGTTCCTTAGTTCAAGTTAGAACCTCACAAACGCCTTAGAATTTCGCGAGAAGAGATGACACCCGAACAATATGGTTTCCCCATGCCTTTCCAGAAATCCTCGAACCACTAGATCCTTCCTAAACTTCAGATTTTTTATTGGACGAGAAGATATCCCTTCCACACACTCCGGTTTCTCCTGCTTTTCCAATAGACCTCAGGATCAGTAGAATACGCCTAACGACCAAGTATTACGTACTTGAATAACTCATCTAATTTAATGGGTCCTGATTGTTATACTGGACCTTTATCTACTTCCAGCTGACCCTATGCTAAGAATAGGACACTGTTACTACAGAGGCTGGGATGGAGTAGCCCGACGGACCAAAGAGTACTAGAATAACTCATCTAATTTAATGGGTCCAGATTGTTATACTGGACCTTTATCTACTTCCAGCTGACCCTATGCTAAGAATAGGACACTGTTACTACAGAGGCTTGGATGGAGTAGCCCGACCGACCAAAGAGTACTTGAATAACTCATCTAATTTAATGGGTCCTGATTGTTATACTGGACCTTTATCTACTTCCAGCTGACCCTATGCTAAGAGTCGGACACTGTTCCTACAGAGGCTTGGATGGAGTAGCCCGACCGACCAAAGAGTACTTGAATAACTCATCTAATTTAATGGGTCCAGATTGTTATACTGGACCTTTATCTACTTCCAGCTGACCCTATGCTAAGAGTCGGACACTGTTACTACAAAGGCTTGGATGTAGTAGCCCGACCGACCAAAGAGTACTTGAATAACTCATCTAATTTAATGGGTCCTGATTGTTATACTGGACCTTTATCTACTTCCAGCTGACCCTATGCTAAGAATAGGACACTGTTACTACAGAGGCTGGGATGGAGTAGCCCGACGGACCAAAGAGTACTAGAATAACTCATCTAATTTAATGGGTCCAGATTGTTATACTGGACCTTTATCTACTTCCAGCTGACCCTATGCTAAGAATAGGACACTGTTACTACAGAGGCTTGGATGGAGTAGCCCGACCGACCAAAGAGTACTTGAATAACTCATCTAATTTAATGGGTCCTGATTGTTATACTGGACCTTTATCTACTTCCAGCTGACCCTATGCTAAGAGTCGGACACTGTTCCTACAGAGGCTTGGATGGAGTAGCCCGACCGACCAAAGAGTACTTGAATAACTCATCTAATTTAATGGGTCCAGATTGTTATACTGGACCTTTATCTACTTCCAGCTGACCCTATGCTAAGAGTCGGACACTGTTACTACAAAGGCTTGGATGTAGTAGCCCGACCGACCAAAGAGTACTTGAATAACTCATCTAATTTAATGGGTCCAGATTGTTATACTGGACCTTTATCTACTTCCAGCTGACCCTATGCTAAGAGTCGGACACTGTTGCTACAGAGGCTTGGATGGAGTAGCCCGACCGACCAAAGAGTACTTGAATAACTCATCTAATTTAATGGGTCCAGATTGTTATACTGGACCTTTATCTACTTCCAGATGACCCAATGCTAAGAGTCGGACACTGTTACTACAGAGGCTTGGATGGAGTAGCCCGACCGACCAAAGAGTACTAGAATAACTCATTTAATTTAATGGGTCCAGATTGTTATATTGGACCTTTATCTACTTCCAGTTGACCCTATGCTAAGAGTCGGACACTGTTACTACAGAGGCTTGGATGGAGTAGCCCGACCGACCAAAGAGTACTAGAATAACTCATCTAATTTAATGGGTCCAGATTGTTATACTGGACCTTTATCTACTTCCAGCTGACCCTATGCTAAGAGTCGGACACTGTTACTACAGAGGCTTGGATGGAGTAGCCCGACCGACCAAAGAGTACTAGAATAACTCATCTAATTTAATGGGTCCAGATTGTTATACTGGACCTTTATCTACTTCCAGCTGACCCTATGCTAAGAGTCGGACACTGTTACTACAAAGGGTTGGATGGAGTAGCCCGACCGACCAAAGGGTACTTGAATAACTCATCTAATTTAATGGGTCCAGATTGTTATACTGGACCTTTATCTACTTCCAGCTGACCCTATGCTAAGAATAGGACACTGTTACTACAGAGGCTTGGATGGAGTAGCCCGACCGACCAAAGAGTACTTGAATAGCTCATCTAATTTAATGGGTCCAGATTGTTATACTGGACCTTTATCTACTTCCAGATGACCCTTTGCTAAGAGTCGGACACTGTTACTACAGAGGCTTGGATGGAGTAGCCCGACCGACCAAAGAGTACTAGAATAACTCATTTATTTTAATGGGTCCAGATTGTTATACTGGACCTTTATCTACTTCCAGCTGACCCTATGCTAAGAGTCGGACACTGTTACTACAGAGGCTTGGATGGAGTAGCCCGACCGACCAAAGAGTACTTGAATAACTCATCTAATTTAATGGGTCCTGATTGTTATACTGGACCTTTATCTACATCCAGCTGACCCTATACTAAGAGTCGGACACTGTTACTACAGAGGCTTGGATGGAGTAGCCCGACCGACCAAAGAGTACTTGAATAACTCATCTAATTTAATGGGTCCAGATTGTTATACTGGACCTTTATCTACTTCCAGCTGACCCTATGCTAAGAGTCGGACACTGTTACTACAGAGGCTTGGATGGAGTAGCCCGACCGACCAAAGAGTACTAGAATAACTCATCTAATTTAATGGGTCCAGATTGTTATACTGGACATTTATCTACTTCCAGCTGACCCTATGCTAAGAGTCGGACACTGTTACTACAAAGGGTTGGATGGAGTAGCCCGACCGACCAAAGGGTACTTGAATAACTCATCTAATTTAATGGGTCCAGATTGTTATACTGGACCTTTATCTACTTCCAGCTGACCCTATGCTAAGAATAGGACACTGTTACTACAGAGGCTTGGATGGAGTAGCCCGACCGACCAAAGAGTACTTGAATAACTCATCTAATTTAATGGGTCCAGATTGTTATACTGGACCTTTATCTACTTCCAGATGACCCTTTGCTAAGAGTCGGACACTGTTACTACAGAGGCTTGGATGGAGTAGCCCGACCGACCAAAGAGTACTAGAATAACTCATTTATATTAATGGGTCCAGATTGTTATACTGGACCTTTATCTACTTCCAGCTGACCCTATGCTAAGAGTCGGACACTGTTACTACAGAGGCTTGGATGGAGTAGCCCGACCGACCAAAGAGTACTTGAATAACTCATCTAATTTAATGGGTCCTGATTGTTATACTGGACCTTTATCTACATCCAGCTGACCCTATACTAAGAGTCGGACACTGTTACTACAGAGGCTTGGATGGAGTAGCCCGACCGACCAAAGTGTACTTGAATAACTCATCTAATTTAATGGGTCCAGATTGTTATACTGGACCTTTATATACTTCCAGCTGACCCTATGCTAAGAGTCGGACACTGTTACTACAGAGGCTTGGATGGAGTAGCCCGACCGACCAAAGAGTACTTGAATATCTCATCTAACTTAATGGGTCCAGATTGTTATATTGGACCTTTATCTACTTCCAGCTGAGCCTGTGCTAAGAGTCGGACACTGTTACTACAGAGGCTTGGATGGAGTAGCCCGACCGACCAAAGAGTACTTGAAAAACTCATCTAATTTAATGGGTCCAGATTGTTATACTGGACCTTTATCTACTTCCAGATGACCCTATGCTAAGAGTCGGACACTGTTACTACAGAGGCTTGGATGGAGTAGCCCGACCGACCAAAGAGTACTAGAATAACTCATTTAATTTAATGGGTCCAGATTGTTATACTGGACCTTTATCTACTTCCAGCTGACCCTATGCTAAGAGTCGGACACTGTTACTACAGAGGCTTGGATAGAGTAGCCCGACCGACCAAAGAGTACTTGAATAACTCATCTAATTTAATGGGTCCTGATTGTTATACTGGACCTTTATCTACATCCAGCTGACCCTATACTAAGAGTCGGACACTGTTACTACAGAGGCTTGGATGGAGTAGCCCGACCGACCAAAGAGTACTTGAATAACTCATCTAATTTAATGGGTCCAGATTGTTATACTGGACCTTTATCTACTTCCAGCTGACCCTATGCTAAGAGTCGGACACTGTTACTACAGAGGCTTGGATGGAGTAGCCCGACCGAAAAAAGAGTACTTGAATAACTCATCTAACTTAATGGGTCCAGATTGTTATATTGGACCTTTATCTACTTCCAGCTGAGCCTGTGCTAAGAGTCGGACACTGTTATTACAGAGGCTTGGATGGAGTAGCCCGACCGACCAAAGAGTACTTGAAAAACTCATCTAATTTAATGGGTCCAGATTGTTATACTGGACCTTTATCCACTTCCAGCTGACCCTATGCTAAGAATCGGACACTGTTGCTACA
This sequence comes from Prosapia bicincta, assembly GCA_036971475.1. Lineage (NCBI taxonomy): Eukaryota > Metazoa > Arthropoda > Insecta > Hemiptera > Cercopidae > Prosapia > Prosapia bicincta. The sequence continues at coordinate 6,840,922 of JBAIZL010000010.1, read as the reverse complement.
GAGGCTTGGATGGAGTAGCCCGACCGACCAAAGAGTACTTGAAAAACTCATGTAATTTAATGGGTCCAGATTGTCATACTGGACCTTTATCTACTTCCAGCTGACCCTATGCTAAGAGTCGGACACTGTTACTATAGAGGCTTGGATGGAGTAGCCCGACCGACCAAAGAGTACTTGAAAAACTCATCTAATTTAATGGGTCCAGATTGTTATACTGGACCTTTATCTACTTCCAGCTGACCCTATGCTAAGAGTCGGACACTGTTACTACAGAGGCTTGGATGGAGTAGCCCGACCGACCAAAGAGTACTTGAAAAACTCATCTAATTTAATGGGTCTAGATTGTTATACTGGACCTTTATCTACTTCCAGCTGACCCTATGCTAAGAGTCGGACACTGTTACTACAGAGGCTTGGATGGAGCAGCCCGACCGACCAAAGAGTACTTGAAAAACTCATCTAATTTAATGGGTCCAGATTGTTATACTGGACCTTTATCTACTTCCAGCTGACCCTATGCTAAGAGTCGGACACTGTTACTACAGAGGCTTGGATGGAGTAGCCCGACCGACCAAAGAGTACTTGAAAAACTCATCTAATTTAATGGGTCCAGATTGTTATACTGGACCTTTATCTACTTCCAGCTGACCCTATGCTAAGAGTCGGACACTGTTACTACAGAGGCTTGGATGGAGCAGCCCGACCGACCAAAGGGTACTTGAAAAACTCATCTAATTTAATGGGTCCAGATTGTTATACTGGACCTTTATCTACTTCCAGCTGACCCTATGCTAAGAGTCGGACACTGTTACTACAGAGGCTTGGATGGAGTAGCCCGACCGACCAAAGAGTACTTGAAAAACTCATGTAATTTAATGGGTCCAGATTGTTATACTGGACCTTAATCTACTTCCAGCTGACCCTATGCTAATAGTCGGACACTGTTACTACAAAGGCTGGGATGGAGTAGCCCGACCGACCAAAGAGTACTTGAAAAACTCATCTAATTTAATGGGTCTAGATTGTTATACTGGACCTTTATCTACTTCCAGCTGACCCTATGCTAAGAGTCGGACATTGTTACTACAAAGGCTTGGATGGAGTAGCCCGACCGACCAAAGAGTACTTGAAAAACTCATCTAATTTAATGGGTCTAGATTGTTATACTGGACCTTTATCTACATCCAGCTGACCCTATGCTAAGAGTCGGACACTGTTACTACAGAGGCTTGGATGGAGTAGCCCGACCGACCAAAGAGTACTTGAATAACTCATCTAATTTAATGGGTCCAGATTGTTATACTGGACCTTTATCTACTTCCAGCTGACCCTATGCTAAGAGTCGGACACTGTTACTACAGAGGCTTGGATGGAGTAGCCCGACCGACCAAAGAGTACTTGAATAACTCATCTAATTTAATGTGTCCAGATTGTTATATTGGACCTTTATCTACTTCCAGCTGAGCCTATGCTAAGAGTCGGACATTGTTACTACAAAGGCTTGGATGGAGTAGCCCGACCGACCAAAGAGTACTTGAATAACTCATTTAATTTAATGGGTCCAGATTGTTATACTGGACCTTTATCTACTTCCAGCTGACCCTATGCTAAGAGTCGGACACTGTTACTACAGAGGCTTGGATGGAGTAGCCCGACCGACCAAAGAGTACTTGAATAACTCATCTAATTTAATGGGTCCAGATTGTTATACTGGACCTTTATCTACTTCCAGCTGACCCTATGCTAAGAGTCGGACACTGTTACTACAGAGGCTTGGATGGAGTAGCCCGACCGACCAAAGAGTACTTGAATAACTCATCTAATTTAATGGGTCCTGATTGTTATACTGGACCTTAGTCTACTTCCAGCTGACCCTATGCTAAGAATCGGACACTGTTACTACAGAGGCTTCTATGGAGTAGCCCGACCGACCAAAGAGTACTTGAATAACTCATCTAATTTTTTGAGTCCAGATTGTTATACTGGACCTTTATCTACTTCCAGCTGACAATATGCTAAGAGTCGGACACTGTTGCTACAGGGGCTTGGATGTAGTAGCCCGACCGACCAAAGGGTACTTGAATAACTCATCTAATTTAATGGGTCTAGATTGTTATACTGGACCTTTATCTACTTCCAGCTGACCCTATGCTAAGAGTCGGACACTGTTACTACAGAGGCTTGGATGGAGTAGCCCGACCGACCAAAGAGTACTTGAATAACTCATCTAGTTTAATGGGTCCTGATTGTTATACTGGACCTTTATCTACTTCCAGCTAACCCTATGCTAAGAGTCGGACACTGTTGCTACAGAGGCTTGGATGGAGTAGCCCGACCGACCAAAGAGTACTTGAAAAACTCATCTAATTTAAAGGGTCCTGATCGTTATACTGGACCTTTATCTACTTCCAGCTGACCCTATGCTAAGAGTCGGACACTGTTACTACAGAGGCTTGGATGGAGTAGCCCGACCGACCAAAGAGTACTTGAAAAACTCATCTAATTTAATGGGTCCAGATTGTTATACTGGACCTTTATCTACTTCCAGCTAACCCTATGCTAAGAGTCGGACACTGTTACTACAGAGGCTTGGATGGAGTAGCCCGACCGACCAAAGAGTACTTGAAAAACTCATCTAATTTAATGGGTCTAGATTGTTATACTGGACCTTTATCTACATCCAGCTGACCCTATGATAAGAGTCGGACACTGTTACTACAGAGGCTTGGATGGAGTAGCCCGACCGACCAAAGAGTACTTGAATAACTCATCTAGTTTAATGGGTCCTGATTGTTATACTGGACCTTTATCTACTTCCAGCTAACCCTATGCTAAGAGTCGGACACTGTTGCTACAGAGGCTTGGATGGAGTAGCCCGACCGACCAAAGAGTACTTGAATAACTCATCTAATTTAATGGGTCCTGATTGTTATACTGGACCTTTATCTACTTCCAGCTAACCCTATGCTAATAGTCGGACACTGTTACTACAGAGGCTTGGATGGAGTAGCCCGACCGACCAAAGAGTACTTGAATAACTCATCTAATTTAATGGGTCTAGATTGTTATACTGGACCTTTATCTACATCCAGCTGACCCTATGATAAGAGTCGGACACTGTTACTACAAAGGCTTGGATGGAGTAGCCCGACCGACCAAAGGGTACTTGAATAACTCATCTAATTTAATGGGTCCAGATTGTTATACTGGACCTTTATCTACTTCCAGCTGACCCTATGCTAAGAATAGGACACTGTTACTACAGAGGCTTGGATGGAGTAGCCCGACCGACCAAAGAGTACTTGAATAACTCATCTAATTTAATGGGTCCAGATTGTTATACTGGACCTTTATCTACTTCCAGATGACCCTTTGCTAAGAGTCGGACACTGTTACTACAGAGGCTTGGATGGAGTAGCCCGACCGACCAAAGAGTACTAGAATAACTCATTTATTTTAATGGGTCCAGATTGTTATACTGGACCTTTATCTACTTCCAGCTGACCCTATGCTAAGAGTCGGACACTGTTACTACAGAGGCTTGGATGGAGTAGCCCGACCGACCAAAGAGTACTTGAATAACTCATCTAATTTAATGGGTCCTGATTGTTATACTGGACCTTTATCTACATCCAGCTGACCCTATACTAAGAGTCGGACACTGTTACTACAGAGGCTTGGATGGAGTAGCCCGACCGACCAAAGAGTACTTGAATAACTCATCTAATTTAATGGGTCCAGATTGTTATACTGGACCTTTATCTACTTCCAGCTGACCCTATGCTAAGAGTCGGACACTGTTACTACAGAGGCTTGGATGGAGTAGCCCGACCGACCAAAGAGTACTAGAATAACTCATCTAATTTAATGGGTCCAGATTGTTATACTGGACATTTATCTACTTCCAGCTGACCCTATGCTAAGAGTCGGACACTGTTACTACAAAGGGTTGGATGGAGTAGCCCGACCGACCAAAGGGTACTTGAATAACTCATCTAATTTAATGGGTCCAGATTGTTATACTGGACCTTTATCTACTTCCAGCTGACCCTATGCTAAGAATAGGACACTGTTACTACAGAGGCTTGGATGGAGTAGCCCGACCGACCAAAGAGTACTTGAATAACTCATCTAATTTAATGGGTCCAGATTGTTATACTGGACCTTTATCTACTTCCAGATGACCCTTTGCTAAGAGTCGGACACTGTTACTACAGAGGCTTGGATGGAGTAGCCCGACCGACCAAAGAGTACTAGAATAACTCATTTATATTAATGGGTCCAGATTGTTATACTGGACCTTTATCTACTTCCAGCTGACCCTATGCTAAGAGTCGGACACTGTTACTACAGAGGCTTGGATGGAGTAGCCCGACCGACCAAAGAGTACTTGAATAACTCATCTAATTTAATGGGTCCTGATTGTTATACTGGACCTTTATCTACATCCAGCTGACCCTATACTAAGAGTCGGACACTGTTACTACAGAGGCTTGGATGGAGTAGCCCGACCGACCAAAGTGTACTTGAAAAACTCATCTAATTTAATGGGTCCAGATTGTTATACTGGACCTTTATATACTTCCAGCTGACCCTATGCTAAGAGTCGGACACTGTTACTACAGAGGCTTGGATGGAGTAGCCCGACCGACCAAAGAGTACTTGAATAACTCATCTAACTTAATGGGTCCAGATTGTTATATTGGACCTTTATCTACTTCCAGCTGAGCCTGTGCTAAGAGTCGGACACTGTTACTACAGAGGCTTGGATGGAGTAGCCCGACCGACCAAAGAGTACTTGAAAAACTCATCTAATTTAATGGGTCCAGATTGTTATACTGGACCTTTATCTACTTCCAGATGACCCTATGCTAAGAGTCGGACACTGTTACTACAGAGGCTTGGATGGAGTAGCCCGACCGACCAAAGAGTACTAGAATAACTCATTTAATTTAATGGGTCCAGATTGTTATACTGGACCTTTATCTACTTCCAGCTGACCCTATGCTAAGAGTCGGACACTGTTACTACAGAGGCTTGGATAGAGTAGCCCGACCGACCAAAGAGTACTTGAATAACTCATCTAATTTAATGGGTCCTGATTGTTATACTGGACCTTTATCTACATCCAGCTGACCCTATACTAAGAGTCGGACACTGTTACTACAGAGGCTTGGATGGAGTAGCCCGACCGACCAAAGAGTACTTGAATAACTCATCTAATTTAATGGGTCCAGATTGTTATACTGGACCTTTATCTACTTCCAGCTGACCCTATGCTAAGAGTCGGACACTGTTACTACAGAGGCTTGGATGGAGTAGCCCGACCGAAAAAAGAGTACTTGAATAACTCATCTAACTTAATGGGTCCAGATTGTTATATTGGACCTTTATCTACTTCCAGCTGAGCCTGTGCTAAGAGTCGGACACTGTTATTACAGAGGCTTGGATGGAGTAGCCCGACCGACCAAAGAGTACTTGAAAAACTCATCTAATTTAATGGGTCCAGATTGTTATACTGGACCTTTATCCACTTCCAGCTGACCCTATGCTAAGAATCGGACACTGTTGCTACAGAGGCTTGGATGGAGTAGCCCGACCGACCAAAGAGTACTTGAAAAACTCATCTAATTTAATGGGTCCAGATTGTCATACTGGACCTTTATCTACTTCCAGCTGACCCTATGCTAAGAGTCGGACACTGTTACTATAGAGGCTTGGATGGAGTAGCCCGACCGACCAAAGATTACTTGAAAAACTCATCTAATTTAATGGGTCCAGATTGTTATACTGGACCTTTATCTACTTCCAGCTGACCCTATGCTAAGAGTCGGACACTGTTACTACAGAGGCTTGGATGGAGTAGCCCGACCGACCAAAGAGTACTTGAAAAACTCATCTAATTTAATGGGTCTAGATTGTTATACTGGACCTTTATCTACTTCCAGCTGACCCTATGCTAAGAGTCGGACACTGTTACTACAGAGGCTTGGATGGAGCAGCCCGACCGACCAAAGAGTACTTGAAAAACTCATCTAATTTAATGGGTCCAGATTGTTATACTGGACCTTTATCTACTTCCAGCTGACCCTATGCTAAGAGTCGGACACTGTTACTACAGAGGCTTGGATGGAGTAGCCCGACCGACCAAAGAGTACTTGAAAAACTCATCTAATTTAATGGGTCCAGATTGTTATACTGGACCTTTATCTACTTCCAGCTGACCCTATGCTAAGAGTCGGACACTGTTACTACAGAGGCTTGGATGGAGCAGCCCGACCGACCAAAGAGTACTTGAAAAACTCATCTAATTTAATGGGTCCAGATTGTTATACTGGACCTTTATCTACTTCCAGCTGACCCTATGCTAAGAGTCGGACACTGTTACTACAGAGGCTTGGATGGAGTAGCCCGACCGACCAAAGAGTACTTGAAAAACTCATGTAATTTAATGGGTCCAGATTGTTATACTGGACCTTAATCTACTTCCAGCTGACCCTATGCTAATAGTCGGACACTGTTACTACAAAGGCTGGGATGGAGTAGCCCGACCGACCAAAGAGTACTTGAAAAACTCATCTAATTTAATGGGTCTAGATTGTTATACTGGACCTTTATCTACTTCCAGCTGACCCTATGCTAAGAGTCGGACATTGTTACTACAAAGGCTTGGATGGAGTAGCCCGACCGACCAAAGAGTACTTGAAAAACTCATCTAATTTAATGGGTCTAGATTGTTATACTGGACCTTTATCTACATCCAGCTGACCCTATGCTAAGAGTCGGACACTGTTACTACAGAGGCTTGGATGGAGTAGCCCGACCGACCAAAGAGTACTTGAATAACTCATCTAATTTAATGGGTCCAGATTGTTATACTGGACCTTTATCTACTTCCAGCTGACCCTATGCTAAGAGTCGGACACTGTTACTACAGAGGCTTGGATGGAGTAGCCCGACCGACCAAAGAGTACTTGAATAACTCATCTAATTTAATGTGTCCAGATTGTTATATTGGACCTTTATCTACTTCCAGCTGAGCCTATGCTAAGAGTCGGACATTGTTACTACAAAGGCTTGGATGGAGTAGCCCGACCGACCAAAGAGTACTTGAATAACTCATTTAATTTAATGGGTCCAGATTGTTATACTGGACCTTTATCTACTTCCAGCTGACCCTATGCTAAGAGTCGGACACTGTTACTACAGAGGCTTGGATGGAGTAGCCCGACCGACCAAAGAGTACTTGAATAACTCATCTAATTTAATGGGTCCAGATTGTTATACTGGACCTTTATCTACTTCCAGCTGACCCTATGCTAAGAGTCGGACACTGTTACTACAGAGGCTTGGATGGAGTAGCCCGACCGACCAAAGAGTACTTGAATAACTCATCTAATTTAATGGGTCCTGATTGTTATACTGGACCTTTATCTACTTCCAGCTGACCCTATGCTAAGAATCGGACACTGTTACTACAGAGGCTTCTATGGAGTAGCCCGACCGACCAAAGCGTACTTGAATAACTCATCTAATTTTTTGAGTCCAGATTGTTATACTGGACCTTTATCTACTTCCAGCTGACCCTATGCTAAGAGTCGGACACTGTTGCTACAGGGGCTTGGATGTAGTAGCCCGACCGACCAAAGGGTACTTGAATAACTCATCTAATTTAATGGGTCTAGATTGTTATACTGGACCTTTATCTACTTCCAGCTGACCCTATGCTAAGAGTCGGACACTGTTACTACAGAGGCTTGGATGGAGTAGCCCGACCGACCAAAGAGTACTTGAATAACTCATCTAGTTTAATGGGTCCTGATTGTTATACTGGACCTTTATCTACTTCCAGCTAACCCTATGCTAAGAGTCGGACACTGTTGCTACAGAGGCTTGGATGGAGTAGCCCGACCGACCAAAGAGTACTTGAAAAACTCATCTAATTTAAAGGGTCCTGATCGTTATACTGGACCTTTATCTACTTCCAGCTGACCCTATGCTAAGAGTCGGACACTGTTACTACAGAGGCTTGGATGGAGTAGCCCGACCGACCAAAGTGTACTTGAAAAACTCATCTAATTTAATGGGTCCAGATTGTTATACTGGACCTTTATCTACTTCCAGCTAACCCTATGCTAAGAGTCGGACACTGTTACTACAGAGGCTTGGATGGAGTAGCCCGACCGACCAAAGAGTACTTGAAAAACTCATCTAATTTAATGGGTCTAGATTGTTATACTGGACCTTTATCTACATCCAGCTGACCCTATGATAAGAGTCGGACACTGTTACTACAGAGGCTTGGATGGAGTAGCCCGACCGACCAAAGAGTACTTGAATAACTCATCTAGTTTAATGGGTCCTGATTGTTATACTGGACCTTTATCTACTTCCAGCTAACCCTATGCTAAGAGTCGGACACTGTTGCTACAGAGGCTTGGATGGAGTAGCCCGACCGACCAAAGAGTACTTGAATAACTCATCTAATTTAATGGGTCCTGATTGTTATACTGGACCTTTATCTACTTCCAGCTAACCCTATGCTAATAGTCGGACACTGTTACTACAGAGGCTTGGATGGAGTAGCCCGACCGACCAAAGAGTACTTGAATAACTCATCTAATTTAATGGGTCTAGATTGTTATACTGGACCCTTATCTACATCCAGCTGACCCTATGATAAGAGTCGGACACTGTTACTACAGAGGCTTGGATGGAGTAGCCCGACCGACCAAAGAGTACTTGAAAAACTCATCTAATTTAATGGGTCTAGATTGTTATACTGGACCTTTATCTACATCCAGCTGACCCTATGCTAATAGTCGGACACTGTTACTACAGAGGCTTGGATGGAGTAGCCCGACCGACCAAAGAGTACTTGAAAAACTCATCTAATTTAATGGGTCTAGATTGTTATACTGGACCTTTATCTACATCCAGCTGACCCTATGATAAGAGTCGGACACTGTTACTACAGAGGCTTGGATGGAGTAGCCCGACCGACCAAAGAGTACTTGAAAAACTCATCTAATTTAATGGGTCCAGATTGTTATACTGGACCTTTATCTACTTCCAGCTGACCCTATGCTAATAGTCGGACACTCTTACTACAAAGGCTTGGATGGAGTAGCCCGACCGACCAAAGAGTACTTGAAAAACTCATGTAATTTAATGGGTCCAGATTGTTATACTGGACCTTTATCTACTTCCAGCTAACCCTATGCTAAGAGTCGGACACTGTTACTACAGAGGCTTGGATGGAGTAGCCCGACCGACCAAAGAGTACTTGAAAAACTCATCTAATTTAATGGGTCCAGATTGTTATACTGGACCTTTATCTACTTCCAGCTGACCCTATGCTAAGAGTCGGACACTGTTACTACAGAGGATTGGATGGAGTAGCCCGACCGACCAAAGAGTACTTGAAAAACTCATCTAATTTAATGGGTCTAGATTGTTATACTGGACCTTTATCTACATCCAGCTGACCCTATGCTAAGAGTCGGACACTGTTACTACAGAGGCTGGGATGGAGTAGCCCGACCGACCAAAGAGTACTTGAAAAACTCATCTAATTTAATGGGTCTAGATTGTTATACTGGACCTTTATCTACATCCAGCTGACCCTATGCTAAGAGTCGGACACTGTTACTACAGAGGCTGGGATGGAGTAGCCCGACCGACCAAAGAGTACTTGAATAACTCATCTAATTTAATGGGTCCAGATTGTTATACTGGACCTTTATCTACTTCCAGCTAACCCTATGATAAGAGTCGGACACTGTTACTACAGAGGCTTGGATGGAGTAGCCCGACCGACCAAAGAGTACTTGAAAAACTCATCTAATTTAATGGGTCCAGATTGTTATACTGGACCTTTATCTACTTCCAGCTGACCCTATGCTAAGAGTCGGACACTGTTACTACAGAGGATTGGATGGAGTAGCCCGACCGACCAAAGAGTACTTGAAAAACGCATCTAATTTAATGGGTCTAGATTGTTATACTGGACCTTTATCTACATCCAGCTGACCCTATGCTAAGAGTCGGACACTGTTACTACAGAGGCTGGGATGGAGTAGCCCGACCGACCAAAGAGTACTTGAAAAACTCATCTAATTTAATGGGTCTAGATTGTTATACTGGACCTTTATCTACATCCAGCTGACCCTATGCTAAGAGTCGGACACTGTTACTACAAAGGCTGGGATGGAGTAGCCCGACCGACCAGAGAGTACTTGAAAAACTCATCTAATTTAATGGGTCCAGATTGTTATACTGGACCTTTATCTACTTCCAGCTGACCCTATGCTAATAGTCGGAAACTCTTACTACAAAGGCTTGGATGGAGTAGCCCGACCGACCAAAGAGTACTTGAAAAACTCATGTAATTTAATGGGTCCAGATTGTTATACTGGACCTTTATCTACTTCCAGCTGACCCTATGCTAAGAGTCGGACACTGTTACTACAAAGGCTGGGATGGAGTAGCCCGACCGACCAAAGAGTACTTGAAAAACTCATCTAATTTAATGGGTCCAGATTGTTATACTGGACCTTTATCTACTTCCAGCTAACCCTATGCTAATAGTAGGACACTGTTACTACAAAGGCTGGGATGGAGTAGCCCGACCGACCAAAGAGTACTTGAAAAACTCATCTAATTTAATGGGTCCAGATTGTTATACTGGACCTTTATCTACTTCCAGCTGACCCTATGCTAAGAGTCGGACACTGTTACTACAGAGGATTGGATGGAGTAGCCCGACCGACCAAAGAGTACTTGAAAAACTCATCTAATTTAATGGGTCTAGATTGTTATACTGGACCTTTATCTACATCCAGCTGACCCTATGCTAAGAGTCGGACACTGTTACTACAAAGGCTGGGATGGAGTAGCCCGACCGACCAAAGAGTACTTGAAAAACTCATCTAATTTAATGGGTCCAGATTGTTATACTGGACCTTTATCTACTTCCAGCTGACCCTATGCTAAGAGTCGGACACTGTTACTACAGAGGCTTGGATGTAGTAGCCCGACCGACCAAAGAGTACTTGAAAAACTCATCTAATTTAATGGGTCCAGATTGTTATACTGGACCTTTATCTACTTCCAGCTGACCCTATGCTAAGAGTCGGACACTGTTACTACAGAGGATTGGATGGAGTAGCCCGACCGACCAAAGAGTACTTGAAAAACTCATCTAATTTAATGGGTCCAGATTGTTATACTGGACCTTTATCTACTTCCAGCTGACCCTATGCTAAGATTCGGACACTGTTACTACAGAGGATTGGATGGAGTAGCCCGACCGACCAAAGAGTACTTGAAAAACTCATCTAATTTAATGGGTCTAGATTGTTATACTGGACCTTTATCTACTTCCAGCTGACCCTATGCTAAGAGTCGGACACTGTTACTACAGAGGATTGGATGGAGTAGCCCGACCGACCAGAGAGTACTTGAAAAACTCATCTAATTTAATGGGTCTAGATTGTTATACTGGACCTTTATCTACTTCCAGCTGACCCTATGCTAAGAGTCGGACACTGTTACTACAAAGGCTGGGATGGAGTAGCCCGACCGACCAAAGGGTACTTGAAAAACTCATCTAATTTAATGGGTCCAGATTGTTATACTGGACCTTTATCTACTTCCAGCTGACCCTATGCTAAGAGTCGGACACTGTTACTACAGAGGATTGGATGGAGTAGCCCGACCGACCAAAGAGTACTTGAAAAACTCATCTAATTTAATGGGTCCAGATTGTTATACTGGACCTTTATCTACTTCCAGCTGACCCTATGCTAAGAGTCGGACACTGTTACTACAGAGGATTGGATGGAGTAGCCCGACCGACCAAAGAGTACTTGAAAAACTCATCTAATTTAATGGGTCTAGATTGTTATACTGGACCTTTATCTACATCCAGCTGACCCTATGCTAAGAGTCGGACACTGTTACTACAAAGGCTGGGATGGAGTAGCCCGACCGACCAAAGAGTACTTGAAAAACTCATCAAATTTAATGGGTCCAGATTGTTATACTGGACCTTTATCTACTTCCAGCTGACCCTATGCTAAGAGTCGGACACTGTTACTACAGAGGATTGGATGGAGTAGCCCGACCGACCAAAGAGTACTTGAAAAACTCATCTAATTTAATGGGTCTAGATTGTTATACTGGACCTTTATCTACATCCAGCTGACCCTATGCTAAGAGTCGGACACTGTTACTACAAAGGCTGGGATGGAGTAGCCCGACCGACCAAAGAGTACTTGAAAAACTCATCTAATTTAATGGGTCTAGATTGTTATACTGGAAATTTATCTACTTCCAGCTAACCCTATGCTAATAGTAGGACACTGTTACTACAGAGGCTTGGATGGAGTAGCCCGACCGACCAAAGAGTACTTGAAAAACTCATCTAATTTAATGGGTCCAGATTGTTATACTGGACCTTTATCTACTTCCAGCTGACCCTATGCTAATAGTAGGACACTGTTACTACAAAGGCTGGGATGGAGTAGCCCGACCGACCAAAGAGTACTTGAAAAACTCATCTAATTTAATGGGTCCAGATTGTTATACTGGACCTTTATCTACTTCCAGCTGACCCTATGCTAATAGTAGGACACTGTTACTACAAAGGCTGGGATGGAGTAGCCCGACCGACCAAAGAGTACTTGAAAAACTCATCTAATTTAATGGGTCCAGATTGTTATACTGGACCTTTATCTACTTCCAGCTGACCCTATGCTAATAGTAGGACACTGTTACTACAAAGGCTGGGATGGAGTAGCCCGACCGACCAAAGAGTACTTGAAAAACTCAACTAATTTAATGGGTCCAGATTGTTATACTGGACCTTTATCTACTTCCAGCTGACCCTATGCTAATAGTAGGACACTGTTACTACAGAGGATTGGATGGAGTAGCCCGACCGACCAAAGAGTACTTGAAAAACTCAACTAATTTAATGGGTCCAGATTGTTATACTGGACCTTTATCTACTTCCAGCTGACCCTATGCTAATAGTAGGACACTGTTACTACAAAGGCTGGGATGGAGTAGCCCGACCGACCAAAGAATACTTGAAAAACTCATCTAATTTAATGGGTCCAGATTGTTATACTGGACCTTTATCTACTTCCAGCTGACCCTATGCTAAGAGTCGGACACTGTTACTACAGAGGCTTGGATGTAGTAGCCCGACCGACCAAAGAGTACTTGAAAAACTCATCTAATTTAATGGGTCCAGGTTGTTATACTGGACCTTTATCTACTTCCAGCTGACCCTATGCTAATAGTAGGACACTGTTACTACAGAGGATTGGATGGAGTAGCCCGACCGACCAAAGAGTACTTGAAAAACTCATCTAATTTAATGGGTCTAGATTGTTATACTGGACCTTTATCTACATCCAGCTGACCCTATGCTAAGAGTCGGACACTGTTACTACAGAGGCTTGGATGGAGTAGCCCGACCGACCAAAGAGTACTTGAAAAACTCATGTAATTTAATGGGTCCAGATTGTTATACTGGACCTTTATCTACTTCCAGCTGACCCTATGCTAAGAGTCGGACACTGTTACTACAGAGGATTGGATGGAGTAGCCCGACCGACCAAAGAGTACTTGAAAAACTCATCTAATTTAATGGGTCTAGATTGTTATACTGGACCTTTATCTACATCCAGCTGACCCTATGCTAAGAGTCGGACACTGTTACTACAGAGGCTTGGATGGAGTAGCCCGACCGACCAAAGAGTACTTGAAAAACTCATGTAATTTAATGGGTCCAGATTGTTATACTGGACCTTTATCTACTTCCAGCTGACCCTATGCTAATAGTCGGACACTGTTACTACAAAGGCTGGGTTGGAGTAGCCCGACCGACCAAAGTGTACTTGAAAAACCCATCTAATTTAATGGGTCTAGATTGTTATACTGGACCTTTATCTACTTCCAGCTGACCCTATGCTAAGAGTCGGACATTGTTACTACAAAGGCTTGGATGGAGTAGCCCGACCGACCAAAGAGTACTTGAAAAACTCATCTAATTTAATGGGTCCAGATTGTTATACTGGACCTTTATCTACTTCCAGCTGACCCTATGCTAAGAGTCGGACACTGTTACTACAAAGGCTTGGATGGAGTAGCCCGACCGACCAAAGAGTACTTGAATAACTCATCTAATTTAATGTGTCCAGATTGTTATATTGGACCTTTATCTACTTCCAGCTGACCCTATGCTAAGAGTCGGACACTGTTACTACAAAGGCTTGGATGGAGTAGCCCGACCGACCAAAGAGTACTTGAATAACTCATCTAATTTAATGGGTCCAGATTGTTATACTGGACCTTTATCTACTTCCAGCTAACCCTATGCTAAGAGTCGGACACTGTTACTACAGAGGCTTGGATGGAGTAGCCCGACCGACCAAAGAGTACTTGAATAACTCATCTAATTTAATGGGTCCAGATTGTTATATTGGCCCTTTATCTACTTCCAGCTAACCCTATGCTAAGAGTCGGACACTGTTACTACAGAGGCTTGGATGGAGTAGCCCGACCGACCAAAGAGTACTTGAATAACTCATCTAATTTAATGTGTCCAGATTGTTATATTGGACCTTTATCTACTTCCAGCTGAGCCTATGCTAAGAGTCGGACATTGTTACTACAAAGGCTTGGATGGAGTAGCCCGACCGACCAAAGAGTACTTGAATAACTCATTTAATTTAATGGGTCCAGATTGTTATACTGGACCTTTATCTACTTCCAGCTGACCCTATGCTAAGAGTCGGACACTGTTACTACAAAGGCTGGGATGGAGTAGCCCGACCGACCAAAGAGTACTTGAAAAACTCATCTAATTTAATGGGTCCAGATTGTTATACTGGACCTTTATCTACTTCCAGCTAACCCTATGCTAATAGTAGGACACTGTTACTACAAAGGCTGGGATGGAGTAGCCCGACCGACCAAAGAGTACTTGAATAACTCATCTAATTTAATGGGTCCAGATTGTTATACTGGACCTTTATCTACTTCCAGCTGACCCTATGCTAAGAGTCGGACACTGTTACTACAAAGGCTGGGATGGAGTAGCCCGACGGACCAAAGAGTACTTGAAAAACTCATCTAATTTAATGGGTCCAGATTGTTATACTGGACCTTTATCTACTTCCAGCTGACCCTATGCTAAGAGTCGGACACTGTTACTACAGAGGATTGGATGGAGTAGCCCGACCGACCAAAGAGTACTTGAAAAACTCATCTAATTTAATGGGTCTAGATTGTTATACTGGACCTTTATCTACATCCAGCTGACCCTATGCTAAGAGTCGGACACTGTTACTACAAAGGCTGGGATGGAGTAGCCCGACCGACCAAAGAGTACTTGAAAAACTCATCTAATTTAATGGGTCCAGATTGTTATACTGGACCTTTATCTACTTCCAGCTGACCCTATGCTAAGAGTCGGACACTGTTACTACAGAGGCTTGGATGTAGTAGCCCGACCGACCAAAGAGTACTTGAAAAACTCATCTAATTTAATGGGTCCAGATTGTTATACTGGACCTTTATCTACTTCCAGCTGACCCTATGCTAAGAGTCGGACACTGTTACTACAGAGGATTGGATGGAGTAGCCCGACCGACCAAAGAGTACTTGAAAAACTCATCTAATTTAATGGGTCCAGATTGTTATACTGGACCTTTATCTACTTCCAGCTGACCCTATGCTAAGAGTCGGACACTGTTACTACAGAGGATTGGATGGAGTAGCCCGACCGACCAAAGAGTACTTGAAAAACTCATCTAATTTAATGGGTCTAGATTGTTATACTGGACCTTTATCTACTTCCAGCTGACCCTATGCTAAGAGTCGGACACTGTTACTACAGAGGATTGGATGGAGTAGCCCGACCGACCAAAGAGTACTTGAAAAACTCATCTAATTTAATGGGTCTAGATTGTTATACTGGACCTTTATCTACTTCCAGCTGACCCTATGCTAAGAGTCGGACACTGTTACTACAAAGGCTGGGATGGAGTAGCCCGACCGACCAAAGAGTACTTGAAAAACTCATCTAATTTAATGGGTCCAGATTGTTATACTGGACCTTTATCTACTTCCAGCTGACCCTATGCTAAGAGTCGGACACTGTTACTACAGAGGATTGGATGGAGTAGCCCGACCGACCAAACAGTACTTGAAAAACTCATCTAATTTAATGGGTCCAGATTGTTATACTGGACCTTTATCTACTTCCAGCTGACCCTATGATAAGAGTCGGACACTGTTACTACAGAGGATTGGATGGAGTAGCCCGACCGACCAAAGAGTACTTGAAAAACTCATCTAATTTAATGGGTCTAGATTGTTATACTGGACCTTTATCTACATCCAGCTGACCCTATGCTAAGAGTCGGACACTGTTACTACAAAGGCTGGGATGGAGTAGCCCGACCGACCAAAGAGTACTTGAAAAACCCATCTAATTTAATGGGTCCAGATTGTTATACTGGACCTTTATCTACTTCCAGCTGACCCTATGCTAAGAGTCGGACACTGTTACTACAGAGGATTGGATGGAGTAGCCCGACCGACCAAAGAGTACTTGAAAAACTCATCTAATTTAATGGGTCTAGATTGTTATACTGGACCTTTATCTACATCCAGCTGACCCTATGCTAAGGGTCGGACACTGTTACTACAAAGGCTGGGATGGAGTAGCCCGACCGACCAAAGAGTACTTGAAAAACTCATCTAATTTAATGGGTCTAGATTGTTATACTGGACCTTTATCTACTTTCAGCTGACCCTATGCTAATAGTAGGACACTGTTACTACAAAGGCTGGGATGGAGTAGCCCGACCGACCAAAGAGTACTTGAAAAACTCATCTAATTTAATGGGTCTAGATTGTTATACTGGACCTTTATCTACTTCCAGCTGACCCTATGCTAAGAGTCGGACACTGTTACTACAAAGGCTGGGATGGAGTAGCCCGACCGACCAAAGAGTACTTGAAAAACTCATCTAATTTAATGGGTCCAGATTGTTATACTGGACCTTTATCTACTTCCAGCTGACCCTATGCTAAGAGTCGGACACTGTTACTACAAAGGCTGGGATGGAGTAGCCCGACCGACCAAAGAGTACTTGAAAAACTCATCTAATTTAATGGGTCCAGATTGTTATACTGGACCTTTATCTACTTCCAGCTGACCCTATGCTAAGAGTCGGACACTGTTACTACAAAGGCTGGGATGGAGTAGCCCGACCGACCAAAGAGTACTTGAAAAACTCATCTAATTTAATGGGTCTAGATTGTTATAGTGGACCTTTATCTACTTCCAGCTGACCCTATGCTAAGAGTCGGACACTGTTACTACAAAGGCTGGGATGGAGTAGCCCGACCGACCAAAGAGTACTTGAAAAACTCATCTAATTTAATGGGTCCAGATTGTTATACTGGACCTTTATCTACTTCCAGCTGACCCTATGCTAAGAGTCGGACACTGTTACTACAAAGGCTGGGATGGAGTAGCCCGACCGACCAAAGAGTACTTGAAAAACTCATCTAATTTAATGGGTCTAGATTGTTATACTGGACCTTTATCTACTTCCAGCTGACCCTATGCTAAGAGTCGGACACTGTTACTACAAAGGCTGGGATGGAGTAGCCCGACCGACCAAAGAGTACTTGAAAAACTCATCTAATTTAATGGGTCTAGATTGTTATACTGGACCTTTATCTACTTCCAGCTGACCCTATGCTAAGAGTCGGACACTGTTACTACAAAGGCTGGGATGGAGTAGCCCGACCGACCAAAGAGTACTTGAAAAACTCATCTAATTTAATGGGTCCAGATTGTTATACTGGACCTTTATCTACTTCCAGCTGACCCTATGCTAAGAGTCGGACACTGTTACTACAGAGGATTGGATGGAGTAGCCCGACCGACCAAAGAGTACTTGAAAAACTCATCTAATTTAATGGGTCTAGATTGTTATACTGGACCTTTATCTACATCCAGCTGACCCTATGCTAAGAGTCGGACACTGTTACTACAGAGGCTTGGATGGAGTAGCCCGACCGACCAAAGAGTACTTGAAAAACTCATGTAATTTAATGGGTCCAGATTGTTATACTGGACCTTTATCTACTTCCAGCTGACCCTATGCTAATAGTCGGACACTGTTACTACAAAGGCTGGGTTGGAGTAGCCCGACCGACCAAAGTGTACTTGAAAAACTCATCTAATTTAATGGGTCCAGATTGTTATACTGGACCTTTATCTACTTCCAGCTGACCCTATGCTAAGAGTCGGACACTGTTACTACAAAGGCTTGGATGGAGTAGCCCGACCGACCAAAGAGTACTTGAATAACTCATCTAATTTAATGTGTCCAGATTGTTATATTGGACCTTTATCTACTTCCAGCTGACCCTATGCTAAGAGTCGGACACTGTTACTACAAAGGCTTGGATGGAGTAGCCCGACCGACCAAAGAGTACTTGAATAACTCATCTAATTTAATGGGTCCAGATTGTTATACTGGACCTTTATCTACTTCCAGCTAACCCTATGCTAAGAGTCGGACACTGTTACTACAGAGGCTTGGATGGAGTAGCCCGACCGACCAAAGAGTACTTGAATAACTCATCTAATTTAATGGGTCCAGATTGTTATATTGGACCTTTATCTACTTCCAGCTAACCCTATGCTAAGAGTCGGACACTGTTACTACAGAGGCTTGGATGGAGTAGCCCGACCGACCAAAGAGTACTTGAATAACTCATCTAATTTAATGTGTCCAGATTGTTATATTGGACCTTTATCTACTTCCAGCTGACCCTATGCTAAGAGTCGGACACTGTTACTACAGAGGCTTGGATGGAGTAGCCCGACCGACCAAAGAGTACTTGAATAACTCATCTAATTTAATGGGTCCAGATTGTTATACTGGACCTTTATCTACTTCCAGCTGACCCTATGCTAAGAGTCGGACACTGTTACTACAGAGGCTTGGATGGAGTAGCCCGACCGACCAAAGAGTACTTGAATAACTCATCTAATTTAATGGGTCCTGATTGTTATACTGGACCTTTATCTACTTCCAGCTGACCCTATGCTAAGAATCGGACACTGTTACTACAGAGGCTTCTATGGAGTAGCCCGACCGACCAAAGAGTACTTGAATAACTCATCTAATTTTTTGAGTCCAGATTGTTATACTGGACCTTTATCTACTTCCAGCTGACCCTATGCTAAGAGTCGGACACTGTTGCTACAGGGGCTTGGATGTAGTAGCCCGACCGACCAAAGGGTACTTGAATAACTCATCTAATTTAATGGGTCTAGATTGTTATACTGGACCTTTATCTACTTCCAGCTGACCCTATGCTAAGAGTCGGACACTGTTACTACAGAGGCTTGGATGTAGTAGCCCGACCGACCAAAGAGTACTTGAATAACTCATCTAGTTTAATGGGTCCTGATTGTTATACTGGACCTTTATCTACTTCCAGCTAACCCTATGCTAAGAGTCGGACACTGTTGCTACAGAGGCTTGGATGGAGTAGCCCGACCGAACAAAGAGTACTTGGAAAACTCATCTAATTTAAAGGGTCCTGATCGTTATACTGGACCTTTATCTACTTCCAGCTGACCCTATGCTAAGAGTCGGACACTGTTACTACAGAGGCTTGGATGGAGTAGCCCGACCGACCAAAGAGTACTTGAAAAACTCATCTAATTTAATGGGTCTAGATTGTTATACTGGACCTTTATCTACATCCAGCTGACCCTATGATAAGAGTCGGACACTGTTACTACAGAGGCTTGGATGGAGTAGCCCGACCGACCAAAGAGTACTTGAAAAACTCATCTAATTTAATGGGTCCAGATTGTTATACTGGACCTTTATCTACTTCCAGCTGACCCTATGCTAATAGTCGGACACTCTTACTACAAAGGCTTGGATGGAGTAGCCCGACCGACCAAAGAGTACTTGAAAAACTCATGTAATTTAATGGGTCCAGATTGTTATACTGGACCTTTATCTACTTCCAGCTGACCCTATGCTAATAGTAGGACACTGTGACTACAGAGGCTTGGATGGAGTAGCCCGACCGACCAAAGAGTACTTGAAAAACTCATGTAATTTAATGGGTCCAGATTGTTATACTGGACCTTTATCTACTTCCAGCTGACCCTATGCTAATAGTCGGACACTGTTACTACAAAGGCTGGGATGGAGTAGCCCGACCGACCAAAGAGTACTTGAAAAACTCATCTAATTTAATGGGTCTAGATTGTTATACTGGACCTTTATCTACATCCAGCTGACCCTATGATAAGAGTCGGACACTGTTACTACAGAGGCTTGGATGGAGTAGCCCGACCGACCAAAGAGTACTTGAAAAACTCATCTAATTTAATGGGTCCAGATTGTTATACTGGACCTTTATCTACTTCCAGCTGACCCTATGCTAATAGTCGGACACTCTTACTACAAAGGCTTGGATGGAGTAGCCCGACCGACCAAAGAGTACTTGAAAAACTCATCTAATTTAATGGGTCTAGATTGTTATACTGGACCTTTATCTACTTCCAGCTGACCCTATGCTAAGAGTCGGACATTGTTACTACAAAGGCTTGGATGGAGTAGCCCGACCGACGAAAGAGTACTTGAAAAACTCATCTAATTTAATGGGTCTAGATTGTTATACTGGACCTTTATCTACATCCAGCTGACCCTATGCTAAGAGTCGGACACTGTTACTACAGAGGCTTGGATGGAGTAACCCGACCGACCAAAGAGTACTTGAATAACTCATTTAATTTAATGGGTCCAGATTGTTATAGTGGACCTTTATCTACGTCCAGCTGACAATATGCTAAGAGTCGGACACTGTTACTACAGAGGCTTGGATGGAGTAGCCCGACCGACCAAAGAGTACTTGAATAACTCATCTAATTTAATGGGTCCAGATTGTTATACTGGACCTTTATCTACTTCCAGCTGACCCTATGCTAAGAGTCGGACACTGTTACTACAGAGGCTTGGATGGAGTAGCCCGACCGACCAAAGAGTACTTGAATAACTCATCTAAATTAATGGGTCCTGATTGTTATACTGGACCTTTATCTACTTCCAGCTGACCCTATGCTAAGAATCGGACACTGTTACTACAGAGGCTTCTATTGAGTAGCCCGACCGACCAAAGAGTACTTGAATAACTCATCTAATTTTATGAGTCCAGATTGTTATACTGGACCTTTATCTACTTCCAGCTGACCCTATGCTAAGAGTCGGACACTGTTGCTACAGGGGCTTGGATGTAGTAGCCCGACCGACCAAAGGGTACTTGAAAAACTCATCTAATTTAATGGGTCTAGATTGTTATACTGGACCTTTATCTACTTCCAGCTGACCCTATGCTAAGAGTCGGACACTGTTACTACAGAGGCTTGGATGGAGTAGCCCGACCGACCAAAGAGTACTTGAATAACTCATCTAGTTTAATGGGTCCTGATTGTTATACTGGACCTTTATCTACTTCCAGCTAACCCTATGCTAAGAGTCGGACACTGTTGCTACAGAGGCTTGGATGGAGTAGCCCGACCGACCAAAGAGTACTTGAAAAACTCATCTAATTTAAAGGGTCCTGATCGTTATACTGGACCTTTATCTACTTCCAGCTGACCCTATGCTAAGAGTCGGACACTGTTACTACAGAGGCTTGGATGGAGTAGCCCGACCGACCAAAGAGTACTTGAATAACTCATCTAATTTAATGGGTCCAGATTGTTATACTGGACCTTTATCTACTTCCAGCTGACCCTATGCTAAGAGTCGGACACTGTTACTACAGAGGCTTGGATGGAGTAACCCGACCGACCAAAGAGTACTTGAAAAACTCAACTAATTTAATGGGTCTAGATTGTTATACTGGACCTTTATCTACATCCAGCTAACCCTATGCTAAGAGTCGGACACTGTTACTACAGAGGCTTGGATGGAGTAGCCCGACCGACCAAAGAGTACTTGAAAAATTCATCTAATTTAATGGGTCCAGATTGTTATACTGGACCTTTATCTACATCCAGCTGACCCTATACTAAGAGTCGGACACTGTTACTACAGAGGCTTGGATGGAGTAGCCCGACCGACCAAAGAGTACTTGAAAAATTCATCTAATTTAATGGGTCCAGATTGTTATACTGGACCTTTATCTACTTCCAGCTGACCCTATGCTAAGAGTCGGACACTGTTACTACAGAGGCTTGGATGGAGTAGCCCGACCGACCAAAGAGTACTTGAAAAACTCAACTAATTTAATGGGTCTAGATTGTTATACTGGACCTTTATCTACATCCAGCTGACCCTATACTAAGAGTCGGACACTGTTAATACAGAGGATTGGATGGAGTAGCCCGACCGACCAAAGAGTACTTGAATAACTCATCTAATTTAATGGGTCCAGATTGTTATACTGGACCTTTATCTACTTCCAGCTGACCCTATGCTAAGAGTCGGACACTGTTACTACAGAGGCTTGGATGGAGTAGCTCGACCGACCAAAGAGTACTTGAATAACTCATCTAATTTAATGGGTCCAGATTGTTATACTGGACCTTTATCTACTTCCAGCTGACCCTATGCTAAGAGTCGGACACTGTTACTACAGAGGCTTGGATGGAGTAGCCCGACCGACCAAAGAGTACTTGAAAAACTCATCTAATTTAATGGGTCCTGATTGTTATACTGGACCTTTATCTACTTCCAGCTGACCCTATGCTAAGAGTCGGACACTGTTACTACAGAGGCTTGGATGTAGTAGCCCGACCGACCAAAGAGTACTTGAATAACTCATCTAGTTTAATGGGCCCTGATTGTTATACTGGACCTTTATCTACTTCCAGCTAACCCTATGCTAAGAGTCGGACACTGTTGCTACAGAGGCTTGGATGGAGTAGCCCGACCGACCAAAGAGTACTTGAAAACCTCATCTAATTTAATGGGTCCAGATTGTTATACTGGACCTTTATCTACTTCCAGCTAACCCTATGCTAAGAGTCGGACACTGTTACTACAGAGGCTTGGATGGAGTAGCCCGACCGACCAAAGAGTACTTGAAAAACTCATCTAATATAATGGGTCTAGATTGTTATATTGGACCTTTATCTACTTCCAGCTGACCCTATGCTAAGCGTCGGACACTGTTGCTACAGAGGCTTGGATGGAGTAGCCCGACCGACCAAAGAGTACTTGAATAACTCATCTAATTTAATGGGTCCAGATTGTTATACTGGACCTTTATCTACTTCCAGCTGACCCTATGCTAAGAGTCGGACACTGTTACTACAGAGGCTTGGATGGAGTAGCCCGACCGACCAAAGAGTACTTGAATAACTCATCTAATTTAATGGGTCCTGATTGTTATACTGGACCTTTATCTACTTCCAGCTGACCCTATGCTAAGAATCGGACACTGTTACTACAGAGGCTTCTATGGAGTAGCCCGACCGACCAGAGAGTACTTGAATAACTCATCTAATTTTATGAGTCCAGATTGTTATACTGGACCTTTATCTACTTCCAGCTGACCCTATGCTAAGAGTCGGACACTGTTGCTACAGGGTCTTGGATGTAGTAGCCCGACCGACCAAAGGGTACTTGAAAAACTCATCTAATTTAAAGGGTCCTGATCGTTATACTGGACCTTTATCTACTTCCAGCTGACCCTATGCTAAGAGTCGGACACTGTTACTACAGAGGCTTGGATGGAGTAGCCCGACCGACCAAAGAGTACTTGAAAAACTCATCTAATTTAATGGGTCCAGATTGTTATACTGGACCTTTATCTACTTCCAGCTAACCCTATGCTAAGAGTCGGACACTGTTACTACAGAGGCTTGGATGGAGTAGCCCGACCGACCAAAGAGTACTTGAAAAACTCATGTAATTTAATGGGTCCAGATTGTTATACTGGACCTTTATCTACTTCCAGCTGACCCTATGCTAATAGTCGGACACTGTTACTACAAAGGCTGGGATGGAGTAGCCCGACCGACCAAAGAGTACTTGAAAAACTCATCTAATTTAATGGGTCTAGATTGTTATACTGGACCTTTATCTACTTCCAGCTGACCCTATGCTAAGAGTCGGACATTGTTACTACAAAGGCTTGGATGGAGTAGCCCGACCGACCAAAGAGTACTTGAAAAACTCATCTAATTTAATGGGTCTAGATTGTTATACTGGACCTTTATCTACATCCAGCTGACCCTATGATAAGAGTCGGACACTGTTACTACAGAGGCTTGGATGGAGTAGCCCGACCGACCAAAGAGTACTTGAATAACTCATCTAATTTAATGGGTCCAGATTGTTATACTGGACCTTTATCTACTTCCAGCTGACCCTATGCTAAGAGTCGGACACTGTTACTACAGAGGCTTGGATGGAGTAGCCCGACCGACCAAAGAGTACTTGAAAAACTCATCTAATTTAATGGGTCCAGATTGTTATACTGGACCTTTATCTACTTCCAGCTGACCCTATGCTAAGAGTCGGACACTGTTACTACAGAGGCTTGGATGGAGTAGCCCGACCGACCAAAGAGTACTTGAAAAACTCATCTAATTTAATGGGTCCAGATTGTTATACTGGACCTTTATCTACTTCAAGCTGACCCTATGCTAAGAGTCGGACACTGTTACTACAGAGGCTTGGATGGAGTAGCCCGACCGACCAAAGAGTACTTGAATAACTCATCTAATTTAATGGGTTCAGATATTTATATTGGACCTTTATCTACTTCCAGCTGACCCTATGCTAAGAGTCGGACACTGTTACTACAGAGGCTTGGATGGAGTAGCCCGACCGACCAAAGAGTACTTGAAAAATTATTCTAATTTAATGGGTCCAGATTGTTATACTGGACCTTTATCTACTTCCAGCTGACCCTATGCTAAGAGTCGGACACTGTTACTACAGAGGCTTGGATGGAGTAGCCCGACCGACCAAAGAGTACTTGAATAACTCATCTAATTTTATGAGTCCAGATTGTTATACTGGACCTTTATCTACTTCCAGCTGACCCTATGCTAAGAGTCGGACACTGTTGCTACAGGGGCTTGGATGTAGTAGCCCGACCGACCAAAGGGTACTTGAATAACTCATCTAATTTAATGGGTCTAGATTGTTATACTGGACCTTTATCTACTTCCAGCTGACCCTATGCTAAGAGTCGGACACTGTTACTACAGAGGCTTGGATGGAGTAGCCCGACCGACCAAAGAGTACTTGAATAACTCATCTAGTTTAATGGGTCCTGATTGTTATACTGGACCTTTATCTACTTCCAGCTAACCCTATGCTAAGAGTCGGACACTGTTGCTACAGAGGCTTGGATGGAGTAGCCCGACCGACCAAAGAGTACTTGAAAAACTCATCTAATTTAAAGGGTCCTGATCGTTATACTGGACCTTTATCTACTTCCAGCTGACCCTATGCTAAGAGTCGGACACTGTTACTACAGAGGCTTGGATGGAGTAGCCCGACCGACCAAAGAGTACTTGAAAAACTCATGTAATTTAATGGGTCCAGATTGTTATACTGGACCTTTATCTACTTCCAGCTGACCCTATGCTAAGAGTCGGACACTGTTACTACAGAGGCTTGGATGGAGTAGCCCGACCGACCAAAGAGTACTTGAAAAACTCAACTAATTTAATGGGTCTAGATTGTTATACTGGACCTTTATCTACATCCAGCTAACCCTATGCTAAGAGTCGGACACTGTTACTACAGAGGCTTGGATGGAGTAGCCCGACCGACCAAAGAGTACTTGAAAAATTCATCTAATTTAATGGGTCCAGATTGTTATACTGGACCTTTATCTACATCCAGCTGACCCTATACTAAGAGTCGGACACTGTTACTACAGAGGCTTGGATGGAGTAGCCCGACCGACCAAAGAGTACTTGAAAAATTCATCTAATTTAATGGGTCCAGATTGTTATACTGGACCTTTATCTACTTCCAGCTGACCCTATGCTAAGAGTCGGACACTGTTACTACAGAGGCTTGGATGGAGTAGCCCGACCGACCAAAGAGTACTTTTAAAACTCAACTAATTTAATGGGTCTAGATTGTTATACTGGACCTTTATCTACATCCAGCTGACCCTATACTAAGAGTCGGACACTGTTACTACAGAGGATTGGATGGAGTAGCCCGACCGACCAAAGAGTACTTGAATAACTCATCTAATTTAATGGGTCCAGATTGTTATACTGGACCTTTATCTACTTCCAGCTGACCCTATGCTAAGAGTCGGACACTGTTACTACAGAGGCTTGGATGGAGTAGCTCGACCGACCAAAGAGTACTTGAATAACTCATCTAATTTAATGGGTCCAGATTGTTATACTGGACCTTTATCTACTTCCAGCTGACCCTATGCTAAGAGTCGGACACTGTTACTACAGAGGCTTGGATGGAGTAGCCCGACCGACCAAAGAGTACTTGAAAAACTCATCTAATTTAATGGGTCCTGATTGTTATACTGGACCTTTATCTACTTCCAGCTGACCCTATGCTAAGAGTCGGACACTGTTACTACAGAGGCTTGGATGTAGTAGCCCGACCGACCAAAGAGTACTTGAATAACTCATCTAGTTTAATGGGCCCTGATTGTTATACTGGACCTTTATCTACTTCCAGCTAACCCTATGCTAAGAGTCGGACACTGTTGCTACAGAGGCTTGGATGGAGTAGCCCGACCGACCAAAGAGTACTTGAAAACCTCATCTAATTTAATGGGTCCAGATTGTTATACTGGACCTTTATCTACTTCCAGCTAACCCTATGCTAAGAGTCGGACACTGTTACTACAGAGGCTTGGATGGAGTAGCCCGACCGACCAAAGAGTACTTGAAAAACTCATCTAATATAATGGGTCTAGATTGTTATATTGGACCTTTATCTACTTCCAGCTGACCCTATGCTAAGCGTCGGACACTGTTGCTACAGAGGCTTGGATGGAGTAGCCCGACCGACCAAAGAGTACTTTAATAACTCATCTAATTTAATGGGTCCAGATTGTTATACTGGACCTTTATCTACTTCCAGCTGACCCTATGCTAAGAGTCGGACACTGTTACTACAGAGGCTTGGATGGAGTAGCCCGATCGACCAAAGAGTACTTGAATAACTCATCTAATTTAATGGGTCCTGATTGTTATACTGGACCTTTATCTACTTCCAGCTGACCCTATGCTAAGAATCGGACACTGTTACTACAGAGGCTTCTATGGAGTAGCCCGACCGACCAGAGAGTACTTGAATAACTCATCTAATTTTATGAGTCCAGATTGTTATACTGGACCTTTATCTACTTCCAGCTGACCCTATGCTAAGAGTCGGACACTGTTGCTACAGGGTCTTGGATGTAGTAGCCCGACCGACCAAAGGGTACTTGAAAAACTCATCTAATTTAAAGGGTCCTGATCGTTATACTGGACCTTTATCTACTTCCAGCTGACCCTATGCTAAGAGTCGGACACTGTTACTACAGAGGCTTGGATGGAGTAGCCCGACCGACCAAAGAGTACTTGAAAAACTCATCTAATTTAATGGGTCTAGATTGTTATACTGGACCTTTATCTACATCCAGCTGACCCTATGATAAGAGTCGGACACTGTTACTACAGAGGCTTGGATGGAGTAGCCCGACCGACCAAAGAGTACTTGAATAACTCATCTAATTTAATGGGTCCAGATTGTTATACTGGACCTTTATCTACTTCCAGCTGACCCTATGCTAAGAGTCGGACACTGTTACTACAGAGGCTTGGATGGAGTAGCCCGACCGACCAAAGAGTACTTGAAAAACTCATCTAATTTAATGGGTCTAGATTGTTATACTGGACCTTTATCTACTTCCAGCTGACCCTATGCTAAGAGTCGGACATTGTTACTACAAAGGCTTGGATGGAGTAGCCCGACCGACCAAAGAGTACTTGAAAAACTCATCTAATTTAATGGGTCTAGATTGTTATACTGGACCTTTATCTACATCCAGCTGACCCTATGATAAGAGTCGGACACTGTTACTACAGAGGCTTGGATGGAGTAGCCCGACCGACCAAAGAGTACTTGAATAACTCATCTAATTTAATGGGTCCAGATTGTTATACTGGACCTTTATCTACTTCCAGCTGACCCTATGCTAAGAGTCGGGCACTGTTACTACAGAGGCTTGGATGGAGTAGCCCGACCGACCAAAGAGTACTTGAAAAACTCATCTAATTTAATGGGTCCAGATTGTTATACTGGACCTTTATCTACTTCCAGCTGACCCTATGCTAAGAGTCGGACACTGTTACTACAGAGGCTTGGATGGAGTAGCCCGACCGACCAAAGAGTACTTGAAAAACTCATCTAATTTAATGGGTCCAGATTGTTATACTGGACCTTTATCTACTTCAAGCTGACCCTATGCTAAGAGTCGGACTCTGTTACTACAGAGGCTTGGATGGAGTAGCCCGACCGACCAAAGAGTACTTGAATAACTCATCTAATTTAATGGGTTCAGATATTTATATTGGACCTTTATCTACTTCCAGCTGACCCTATGCTAAGAGTCGGACACTGTTACTACAGAGGCTTGGATGGAGTAGCCCGACCGACCAAAGAGTACTTGAAAAATTATTCTAATTTAATGGGTCCAGATTGTTATACTGGACCTTTATCTACTTCCAGCTGACCCTATGCTAAGAGTCGGACACTGTTACTACAGAGGCTTGGATGGAGTAGCCCGACCGACCAAAGAGTACTTGAATAACTCATCTAATTTTATGAGTCCAGATTGTTATACTGGACCTTTATCTACTTCCAGCTGACCCTATGCTAAGAGTCGGACACTGTTGCTACAGGGGCTTGGATGTAGTAGCCCGACCGACCAAAGGGTACTTGAATAACTCATCTAATTTAATGGGTCTAGATTGTTATACTGGACCTTTATCTACTTCCAGCTGACCCTATGCTAAGAGTCGGACACTGTTACTACAGAGGCTTGGATGGAGTAGCCCGACCGACCAAAGAGTACTTGAATAACTCATCTAGTTTAATGGGTCCTGATTGTTATACTGGACCTTTATCTACTTCCAGCTAACCCTATGCTAAGAGTCGGACACTGTTGCTACAGAGGCTTGGATGGAGTAGCCCGACCGACCAAAGAGTACTTGAAAAACTCATCTAATTTAAAGGGTCCTGATCGTTATACTGGACCTTTATCTACTTCCAGCTGACCCTATGCTAAGAGTCGGACACTGTTACTACAGAGGCTTGGATGGAGTAGCCCGACCGACCAAAGAGTACTTGAATAACTCATCTAATTTAATGGGTCCAGATTGTTATACTGGACCTTTATCTACTTCCAGCTGACCCTATGCTAAGAGTCGGACACTGTTACTACAGAGGCTTGGATGGAGTAGCCCGACCGACCAAAGAGTACTTGAAAAACTCAACTAATTTAATGGGTCTAGATTGTTATACTGGACCTTTATCTACATCCAGCTAACCCTATGCTAAGAGTCGGACACTGTTACTACAGAGGCTTGGATGGAGTAGCCCGACCGACCAAAGAGTACTTGAAAAATTCATCTAATTTAATGGGTCCAGATTGTTATACTGGACCTTTATCTACATCCAGCTGACCCTATACTAAGAGTCGGACACTGTTACTACAGAGGCTTGGATGGAGTAGCCCGACCGACCAAAGAGTACTTGAAAAATTCATCTAATTTATTGGGTCCAGATTGTTATACTGGACCTTTATCTACTTCCAGCTGACCCTATGCTAAGAGTCGGACACTGTTACTACAGAGGCTTGGATGGAGTAGCCCGACCGACCAAAGAGTACTTGAAAAACTCAACTAATTTAATGGGTCTAGATTGTTATACTGGACCTTTATCTACATCCAGCTGACCCTATACTAAGAGTCGGACACTGTTACTACAGAGGATTGGATGGAGTAGCCCGACCGACCAAAGAGTACTTGAATAACTCATCTAATTTAATGGGTCCAGATTGTTATACTGGACCTTTATCTACTTCCAGCTGACCCTATGCTAAGAGTCGGACACTGTTACTACAGAGGCTTGGATGGAGTAGCTCGACCGACCAAAGAGTACTTGAATAACTCATCTAATTTAATGGGTCCAGATTGTTATACTGGACCTTTATCTACTTCCAGCTGACCCTATGCTAAGAGTCGGACACTGTTACTACAGAGGCTTGGATGGAGTAGCCCGACCGACCAAAGAGTACTTGAAAAACTCATCTAATTTAATGGGTCCTGATTGTTATACTGGACCTTTATCTACTTCCAGCTGACCCTATGCTAAGAGTCGGACACTGTTACTACAGAGGCTTGGATGTAGTAGCCCGACCGACCAAAGAGTACTTGAATAACTCATCTAGTTTAATGGGCCCTGATTGTTATACTGGACCTTTATCTACTTCCAGCTAACCCTATGCTAAGAGTCGGACACTGTTGCTACCGAGGCTTGGATGGAGTAGCCCGACCGACCAAAGAGTACTTGAAAACCTCATCTAATTTAATGGGTCCAGATTGTTATACTGGACCTTTATCTACTTCCAGCTAACCCTATGCTAAGAGTCGGACACTGTTACTACAGAGGCTTGGATGGAGTAGCCCGACCGACCAAAGAGTACTTGAAAAACTCATCTAATATAATGGGTCTAGATTGTTATATTGGACCTTTATCTACTTCCAGCTGACCCTATGCTAAGCGTCGGACACTGTTGCTACAGAGGCTTGGATGGAGTAGCCCGACCGACCAAAGAGTACTTGAATAACTCATCTAATTTAATGGGTCCAGATTGTTATACTGGACCTTTATCTACTTCCAGCTGACCCTATGCTAAGAGTCGGACACTGTTACTACAGAGGCTTGGATGGAGTAGCCCGACCGACCAAAGAGTACTTGAATAACTCATCTAATTTAATGGGTCCTGATTGTTATACTGGACCTTTATCTACTTCCAGCTGACCCTATGCTAAGAATCGGACACTGTTACTACAGAGGCTTCTATGGAGTAGCCCGACCGACCAGAGAGTACTTGAATAACTCATCTAATTTTATGAGTCCAGATTGTTATACTGGACCTTTATCTACTTCCAGCTGACCCTATGCTAAGAGTCGGACACTGTTGCTACAGGGTCTTGGATGTAGTAGCCCGACCGACCAAAGGGTACTTGAAAAACTCATCTAATTTAAAGGGTCCTGATCGTTATACTGGACCTTTATCTACTTCCAGCTGACCCTATGCTAAGAGTCGGACACTGTTACTACAGAGGCTTGGATGGAGTAGCCCGACCGACCAAAGAGTACTTGAAAAACTCATCTAATTTAATGGGTCCAGATTGTTATACTGGACCTTTATCTACTTCCAGCTAACCCTATGCTAAGAGTCGGACACTGTTACTACAGAGGCTTGGATGGAGTAGCCCGACCGACCAAAGAGTACTTGAAAAACTCATGTAATTTAATGGGTCCAGATTGTTATACTGGACCTTTATCTACTTCCAGCTGACCCTATGCTAATAGTCGGACACTGTTACTACAAAGGCTGGGATGGAGTAGCCCGACCGACCAAAGAGTACTTGAAAAACTCATCTAATTTAATGGGTCTAGATTGTTATACTGGACCTTTATCTACTTCCAGCTGACCCTATGCTAAGAGTCGGACATTGTTACTACAAAGGCTTGGATGGAGTAGCCCGACCGACCAAAGAGTACTTGAAAAACTCATCTAATTTAATGGGTCTAGATTGTTATACTGGACCTTTATCTACATCCAGCTGACCCTATGATAAGAGTCGGACACTGTTACTACAGAGGCTTGGATGGAGTAGCCCGACCGACCAAAGAGTACTTGAATAACTCATCTAATTTAATGGGTCCAGATTGTTATACTGGACCTTTATCTACTTCCAGCTGACCCTATGCTAAGAGTCGGACACTGTTACTACAGAGGCTTGGATGGAGTAGCCCGACCGACCAAAGAGTACTTGAAAAACTCATCTAATTTAATGGGTCCAGATTGTTATACTGGACCTTTATCTACTTCCAGCTGACCCTATGCTAAGAGTCGGACACTGTTACTACAGAGGCTTGGATGGAGTAGCCCGACCGACCAAAGAGTACTTGAAAAACTCATCTAATTTAATGGGTCCAGATTGTTATACTGGACCTTTATCTACTTCAAGCTGACCCTATGCTAAGAGTCGGACACTGTTACTACAGAGGCTTGGATGGAGTAGCCCGACCGACCAAAGAGTACTTGAATAACTCATCTAATTTAATGGGTTCAGATATTTATATTGGACCTTTATCTACTTCCAGCTAACCCTATGCTAAGAGTCGGACACTGTTATTACAGAGGCTTAGATGGAGTAGCCCGACCGACCTAAGAGTATTTGAAAAACTCATCTAATTTAATGGGTCCAGATTGTTATACTGGACCTTTATCTACTTCCAGCTGACCCTATGCTAAGAGTCGGACACTGTTACTACAGAGGCTTGGATGGAGTAGCCCGACCGACCAAAGAGTACTTGAATAACTCATCTAATTTAATGGGTTCAGATATTTATATTGGACCTTTATCTACTTCCAGCTAACCCTATGCTAAGAGTCGGACACTGTTACTACAGAGGCTTGGATGGAGTAACCCGACCGACCAAAGAGTACTTGAAATATTCATCTAATTTAATGGGTCCAGATTGTTATACTGGACCTTTATCTACTTCCAGCTGACCCTATGCTAAGAGTCGGACACTGTTACTACAGAGGCTTGGATGGAGTAGCCCGACCGACCAAAGAGTACTTGAAAAACTCATCTAATTTAATGGGTCTAGATTGTTATACTGGACCTTTATCTACATCCAGCTGACCCTATGATAAGAGTCGGACACTGTTACTACAGAGGCTTGGATGGAGTAGCCCGACCGACCAAAGAGTACTTGAATAACTCATCTAATTTAATGGGTCCAGATTGTTATACTGGACCTTTATCTACTTCCAGCTGACCCTATGCTAAGAGTCGGACACTGTTACTACAGAGGCTTGGATGGAGTAGCCCGACCGACCAAAGAGTACTTGAAAAACTCATCTAATTTAATGGGTCTAGATTGTTATACTGGACCTTTATCTACTTCCAGCTGACCCTATGCTAAGAGTCGGACATTGTTACTACAAAGGCTTGGATGGAGTAGCCCGACCGACCAAAGAGTACTTGAAAAACTCATCTAATTTAATGGGTCTAGATTGTTATACTGGACCTTTATCTACATCCAGCTGACCCTATGATAAGAGTCGGACACTGTTACTACAGAGGCTTGGATGGAGTAGCCCGACCGACCAAAGAGTACTTGAATAACTCATCTAATTTAATGGGTCCAGATTGTTATACTGGACCTTTATCTACTTCCAGCTGACCCTATGCTAAGAGTCGGACACTGTTACTACAGAGGCTTGGATGGAGTAGCCCGACCGACCAAAGAGTACTTGAAAAACTCATCTAATTTAATGGGTCCAGATTGTTATACTGGACCTTTATCTACTTCCAGCTGACCCTATGCTAAGAGTCGGACACTGTTACTACAGAGGCTTGGATGGAGTAGCCCGACCGACCAAAGAGTACTTGAAAAACTCATCTAATTTAATGGGTCCAGATTGTTATACTGGACCTTTATCTACTTCAAGCTGACCCTATGCTAAGAGTCGGACACTGTTACTACAGAGGCTTGGATGGAGTAGCCCGACCGACCAAAGAGTACTTGAAAAACTCATCTAATATAATGGGTCTAGATTGTTATATTGGACCTTTATCTACTTCCAGCTGACCCTATGCTAAGCGTCGGACACTGTTGCTACAGAGGCTTGGATGGAGTAGCTCATCTAATTTAATGGGTCTAGATTGTTATACTGGACCTTTATCTACTTCCAGCTGACCCTATGCTAAGAGTCGGACACTGTTACTACAGAGGCTTGGATGGAGTAGCCCGACCGACCAAAGAGTACTTGAAAAACTCATCTAATTTAATGGGTCCAGATTGTTATACTGGACCTTTATCTACTTCAAGCTGACCCTATGCTAAGAGTCGGACACTGTTACTACAGAGGCTTGGATGGAGTAGCCCGACCGACCAAAGAGTACTTGAAAAACTCATCTAATATAATGGGTCTAGATTGTTATATTGGACCTTTATCTACTTCCAGCTGACCCTATGCTAAGCGTCGGACACTGTTGCTACAGAGGCTTGGATGGAGTAGCCCGACCGAAAAAGAGTACTTGAATAACTCATCTAATTTAATGGGTCCAGATTGTTATACTGGACCTTTATCTACTTCCAGCTGACCCTATGCTAAGAGTCGGACACTGTTACTACAGAGGCTTGGATGGAGTAGCCCGACCGACCAAAGAGTACTTGAATAACTCATCTAATTTAATGGGTCCTGATTGTTATACTGGACCTTTATCTACTTCCAGCTGACCCTATGCTAAGAATCGGACACTGTTACTACAGAGGCTTCTATGGAGTAGCCCGACCGACCAGAGAGTACTTGAATAACTCATCTAATTTTATGAGTCCAGATTGTTATACTGGACCTTTATCTACTTCCAGCTGACCCTATGCTAAGAGTTGGACACTGTTGCTACAGGGTCTTGGATGTAGTAGCCCGACCGACCAAAGGGTACTTGAAAAACTCATCTAATTTAAAGGGTCCTGATCGTTATACTGGACCTTTATCTACTTCCAGCTGACCCTATGCTAAGAGTCGGACACTGTTACTACAGAGGCTTGGATGGAGTAGCCCGACCGACCAAAGAGTACTTGAAAAACTCATCTAATATAATGGGTCCAGATTGTTATACTGGACCTTTATCTACTTCCAGCTAACCCTATGCTAAGAGTCGGACACTGTTACTACAGAGGCTTGGATGGAGTAGCCCGACCGACCAAAGAGTACTTGAAAAACTCATGTAATTTAATGGGTCCAGATTGTTATACTGGACCTTTATCTACTTCCAGCTGACCCTATGCTAATAGTCGGACACTGTTACTACAAAGGCTGGGATGGAGTAGCCCGACCGACCAAAGAGTACTTGAAAAACTCATCTAATTTAATGGGTCTAGATTGTTATACTGGACCTTTATCTACTTCCAGCTGACCCTATGCTAAGAGTCGGACATTGTTACTACAAAGGCTTGGATGGAGTAGCCCGACCGACCAAAGAGTACTTGAAAAACTCATCTAATTTAATGGGTCTAGATTGTTATACTGGACCTTTATCTACATCCAGCTGACCCTATGATAAGAGTCGGACACTGTTACTACAGAGGCTTGGATGGAGTAGCCCGACCGACCAAAGAGTACTTGAATAACTCATCTAATTTAATGGGTCCAGATTGTTATACTGGACCTTTATCTACTTCCAGCTGACCCTATGCTAAGAGTCGGACACTGTTACTACAGAGGCTTGGATGGAGTAGCCCGACCGACCAAAGAGTACTTGAAAAACTCATCTAATTTAATGGGTCCAGATTGTTATACTGGACCTTTATCTACTTCCAGCTGACCCTATGCTAAGAGTCGGACACTGTTACTACAGAGGCTTGGATGGAGTAGCCCGACCGACCAAAGAGTACTTGAAAAACTCATCTAATTTAATGGGTCCAGATTGTTATACTGGACCTTTATCTACTTCAAGCTGACCCTATGCTAAGAGTCGGACACTGTTACTACAGAGGCTTGGATGGAGTAGCCCGACCGACCAAAGAGTACTTGAATAACTCATCTAATTTAATGGGTTCAGATATTTATATTGGACCTTTATCTACTTCCAGCTAACCCTATGCTAAGAGTCGGACACTGTTATTACAGAGGCTTGGATGGAGTAGCCCGACCGACCTAAGAGTATTTGAAAAACTCATCTAATTTAATGGGTCCAGATTGTTATACTGGACCTTTATCTACTTCCAGCTGACCCTATGCTAAGAGTCGGACACTGTTACTACAGAGGCTTGGATGGAGTAGCCCGACCGACCAAAGAGTACTTGAATAACTCATCTAATTTAATGGGTTCAGATATTTATATTGGACCTTTATCTACTTCCAGCTAACCCTATGCTAAGAGTCGGACACTGTTACTACAGAGGCTTGGATGGAGTAACCCGACCGACCAAAGAGTACTTGAAATATTCATCTAATTTAATGGGTCCAGATTGTTATACTGGACCTTTATCTACTTCCAGCTGACCCTATGCTAAGAGTCGGACACTGTTACTACAGAGGCTTGGATGGAGTAGCCCGACCGACCAAAGAGTACTTGAAAAACTCAACTAATTTAATGGGTCTAGATTGTTATACTGGACCTTTATCTACTTCCAGCTGAGCATATGCTAAGAGTCGGACACTGTTACTACAAAGGCTTGGATGAAGTAGCCCGACCGACCAAAGAGTACTTGAATAACTCATCTAATTTAATGGGTCCAGATTGTTATACTGGACCTTTATCTACTTCCAGCTGACCCTATGCTAAGAGTCGGACACTGTTACTACAGAGGCTTGGATGGAGTAGCTCGACCGACCAAAGAGTACTTGAATAACTCATCTAATTTAATGGGTCCAGATTGTTATACTGGACCTTTATCTACTTCCAGCTGACCCTATGCTAAGAGTCGGACACTGTTACTACAGAGGCTTGGATGGAGTAGCCCGACCGACCAAAGAGTACTTGAAAAACTCATCTAATTTAATGGGTCCTGATTGTTATACTGGACCTTTATCTACTTCCAGCTGACCCTATGCTAAGAGTCGGACACTGTTACTACAGAGGCTTGGATGTAGTAGCCCGACCGACCAAAGCGTACTTGAATAACTCATCTAATTTAATGGGTCTAGATTGTTATACTGGACCTTTATCTACTTCCAGCTGACCCTATGCTAAGAGTCGGACACTGTTACTACAGAGGCTTGGATGGAGTAGCCCGACCGACCAAAGAGTACTTGAATAACTCATCTAGCTTAATGGGTCCTGATTGTTATACTGGACCTTTATCTACTTCCAGCTAACCCTATGCTAAGAGTCGGACACTGTTGCTACAGAGGCTTGGATGGAGTAGCCCGACCGACCAAAGAGTACTTGAAAAACTCATCTAATTTAAAGGGTCCTGATTGTTATACTGGACCTTTATCTACTTCCAGCTGACCCTATGCTAAGAGTCGGACACTGTTACTACAGAGGCTTGGATGGAGTAGCCCGACCGACCAAAGAGTACTTGAAAAACTCATCTAATATAATGGGTCTAGATTGTTATATTGGACCTTTATCTACTTCCAGCTGACCCTATGCTAAGAGTCGGACACTGTTGCTACAGAGGCTTGGATGGAGTAGCCCGACCGACCAAAGAGTACTTGAATAACTCATCTAATTTAATGGGTCCTGATTGTTATACTGGACCTTTATCTACTTCCAGCTAACCCTATGCTAAGAGTCGGACACTGTTACTACAGAGGCTTGGATGGAGTAGCCCGACCGACCAAAGAGTACTTGAATAACTCATCTAATTTAATGTGTCCAGATTGTTATATTGGACCTTTATCTACTTCCAGCTGACCCTATGCTAAGAGTCGGACACTGTTACTACAGAGGCTTGGATGGAGTAGCCCGACCGACCAAAGTGTACTTGAAAAACTCATCTAATTTAATGGGTCTAGATTGTTATACTGGACCTTTATCTACATCCAGCTGACCCTATGCTAAGAGTCGGACACTGTTACTACAGAGGCTTGGATGGAGTAGCCCGACCGACCAAAGAGTACTTGAAAAACTCATCTAATTTAATGGGTCCAGATTGTTATACTGGACCTTTATCTACTTCCAGTTGACCCTATGCTAAGAGTCGGACACTGTTACTACAGAGGCTTGGATGGAGTAGCCCGACCGACCAAAGAGTACTTGAATAACTCATCTAATTTAATGGGTCCAGATTGTTATACTGGACCTTTATCTACATCCAGCTGACCCTATGCTAAGAGTCGGACACTGTTACTACAGAGGCTTGGATGGAGTAGCCCGACCGACCAGAGAGTACTTGAATAACTCATCTAATTTAATGGGTCCTGATTGTTATACTGGACCTTTATCTACTTCCAGCTGACCCTATGCTAAGAGTCGGACACTGTTACTACAGAGGCTTGGATGTAGTAGCCCGACCGACCAAAGGGTACTTGAATAACTCATCTAATTTAATGGGTCTAGATTGTTATACTGGACCTTTATCTACTTCCAGCTGACCCTATGCTAAGAGTCGGACACTGTTACTACAGAGGCTTGGATGGATTAGCCCGACCGACCAAAGAGTACTTGAATAACTCATCTAGTTTAATGGGTCCTGATTGTTATACTGGACCTTTATCTACTTCCAGCTAACCCTATGCTAAGAGTCGGACACTGTTGCTACAGAGGCTTGGATGGAGTAGCCCGACCGACCAAAGAGTACTTGAAAAACTCATCTAATTTAAAGGGTCCTGATTGTTATACTGGACCTTTATCTACTTCCAGCTGACCCTATGCTAAGAGTCGGACACTGTTACTACAGAGGCTTGGATGGAGTAGCCCGACCGACCAAAGAGTACTTGAAAAACTCATCTAATTTAATGGGTCCAGATTGTTATACTGGACCTTTATCTACTTCCAGCTGACCCTATGCTAAGAGTCGGATTCTGTTAATACAGAGGCTTGGATGGAGTAGCCCGACCGACCAAAGAGTACTTGAAAAACTCATCTAATTTAATGGGTCCAGATTGTTATACTGGACCTTTATCTACTTCCAGCTAACCCTATGCTAAGAGTCGGACACTGTTACTACAGAGGCTTGGATGGAGTAGCCCGACCGACCAAAGAGCACTTGAAAAACTCATCTAATATAATGGGTCTAGATTGTTATATTGGACCTTTATCTACTTCCAGCTGACCCTATGCTAAGAGTCGGACACTGTTGCTACAGAGGCTTGGATGGAGTAGCCCGACCGACCAAAGAGTACTTGAATAACTCATCTAATTTAATGGGTCCTGATTGTTATACTGGACCTTTATCTACTTCCAGCTAACCCTATGCTAAGAGTCGGACACTGTTACTACAGAGGCTTGGATGGAGTAGCCCGACCGACCAAAGAGTACTTGAATAACTCATCTAATTTAATGTGTCCAGATTGTTATATTGGACCTTTATCTACTTCCAGCTGACCCTATGCTAAGAGTCGGACACTGTTACTACAGATGCTTGGATGGAGTAGCCCGACCGACCAAAGAGTACTTGAAAAACTCATCTAATTTAATGGGTCTAGATTGTTATACTGGACCTTCATCTACTTCCAGCTGACCCTATGCTAAGAGTCGGACACTGTTACTACAGAGGCTTGGATGGAGTAGCCCGACCGACCAAAGAGTACTTGAAAAACTCATCTAATTTAATGGGTCTAGATTGTTATACTGGACCTTTATCTACTTCCAGCTGACCCTATGCTAAGAGTCGGACACTGTTACTACAGAGGCTTGGATGGAGTAGCCCGACCGACCAAAGAGTACTTGAAAAACTCATCTAATTTAATTGGTCCAGATTGTTGTACTGGACCTTTATCTACTTCCAGCTGACCCTATGCTAAGAGTCGGACACTGTTACTACAGAGGCTTGGATGGAGTAGCCCGACCGACCAAAGAGTACTTGAATAACTCATCTAATTTAATGGGTCCAGATTGTTATACTGGATCTTTATCTACTTCCAGCTGACCCTATGCTAAGAATCGGACACTGTTACTACAGAGGCTTGGATGGAGTAGCCCGACTGACCAAAGAGTACTTGAAAAACTCATCTAATTTAATGGGTCCAGATTGTTATACTGGACCTTTATCTACTTCCAGCTGACCCTATGCTAAGAGTCGGACACTGTTACTACAGAGGCTTGGATGGAGTAGCCCGACCGACCAAAGAGTACTTGAAAAACTCATCTAATGTAATGGGTCCAGATTGTTGTACTGGACCTTTATCTACTTCCAGCTGACCCTATGCTAAGAAACGGACACTGTTACTACAGAGACTTGGATGGAGTAGCCCGACCGACCAAAGAGTACTTGAAAAATTATTCTAATTTAATGGGTCCAGATTGTTATACTGGACCTTTATCTACTTCCAGCTGACCCTATGCTAAGAATCGGACACTGTTACTACAGAGGCTTGGATGGAGTAGCCCGACCGACCAACGAGTACTTGAAAAACTCATCTAATTTAATGGGTCCAGATTGTTATACTGGACCTTTATCTACTTCCAGCTGACCCTATGCTAAGAGTCGGACACTGTTACTACAGAGGCTTGGATGGAGTAGCCCGACCGACCAAAGAGTACTTGAATAACTCATCTAATTTAATGGGTCCAGATTGTTATACTGGACCTTTATCTACTTCCAGCTGACCCTATGCTAAGAGTCGGACACTGTTACTACAGAGGCTTGGATGGAGTAGCCCGACCGACCAAAGAGTACTTGAATAACTCATCTAATTTAATGGGTCCAGATTGTTATACTGGACCTTTATCTACTTCCAGCTGACCCTATGCTAAGAGTCGGACACTGTTACTACAGAGGCTTGGATGGAGTAGCCCGACCGACCAAAGAGTACTTGAATAACTCATCTAATTTAATGGGTCCAGATTGTTATACTGGACCTTTATCTACTTCCAGCTAACCCTATGCTAAGAGTCGGACACTGTTACTACAGAGGCTTGGATGGAGTAGCCCGACCGACCAAAGAGTACTTGAATAACTCATCTAATTTAATGGGTCCAGATTGTTATACTGGACCTTTATCTACTTCCAGCTGACCCTATGCTAAGAGTCGGACACTGTTACTACAGAGGCTTGGATGTAGTAGCCCGACCGACCAAAGCGTACTTGAATAACTCATCTAATTTAATGGGTCTAGATTGTTATACTGGACCTTTATCTACTTCCAGCTGACCCTATGCTAAGAGTCGGACACTGTTACTACAGAGGCTTGGATGGAGTAGCCCGACCGACCAAAGAGTACTTGAATAACTCATCTAGCTTAATGGGTCCTGATTGTTATACTGGACCTTTATCTACTTCCAGCTAACCCTATGCTAAGAGTCGGACACTGTTGCTACAGAGGCTTGGATGGAGTAGCCCGACCGACCAAAGAGTACTTGAAAAACTCATCTAATTTAAAGGGTCCTGATTGTTATACTGGACCTTTATCTACTTCCAGCTGACCCTATGCTAAGAGTCGGACACTGTTACTACAGAGGCTTGGATGGAGTAGCCCGACCGACCAAAGAGTACTTGAAAAACTCATCTAATATAATGGGTCTAGATTGTTATATTGGACCTTTATCTACTTCCAGCTGACCCTATGCTAAGAGTCGGACACTGTTGCTACAGAGGCTTGGATGGAGTAGCCCGACCGACCAAAGAGTACTTGAATAACTCATCTAATTTAATGGGTCCTGATTGTTATACTGGACCTTTATCTACTTCCAGCTAACCCTATGCTAAGAGTCGGACACTGTTACTACAGAGGCTTGGATGGAGTAGCCCGACCGACCAAAGAGTACTTGAATAACTCATCTAATTTAATGTGTCCAGATTGTTATATTGGACCTTTATCTACTTCCAGCTGACCCTATGCTAAGAGTCGGACACTGTTACTACAGAGGCTTGGATGGAGTAGCCCGACCGACCAAAGTGTACTTGAAAAACTCATCTAATTTAATGGGTCTAGATTGTTATACTGGACCTTTATCTACATCCAGCTGACCCTATGCTAAGAGTCGGACACTGTTACTACAGAGGCTTGGATGGAGTAGCCCGACCGACCAAAGAGTACTTGAAAAACTCATCTAATTTAATGGGTCCAGATTGTTATACTGGACCTTTATCTACTTCCAGTTGACCCTATGCTAAGAGTCGGACACTGTTACTACAGAGGCTTGGATGGAGTAGCCCGACCGACCAAAGAGTACTTGAATAACTCATCTAATTTAATGGGTCCAGATTGTTATACTGGACCTTTATCTACATCCAGCTGACCCTATGCTAAGAGTCGGACACTGTTACTACAGAGGCTTGGATGGAGTAGCCCGACCGACCAGAGAGTACTTGAATAACTCATCTAATTTAATGGGTCCTGATTGTTATACTGGACCTTTATCTACTTCCAGCTGACCCTATGCTAAGAGTCGGACACTGTTACTACAGAGGCTTGGATGTAGTAGCCCGACCGACCAAAGGGTACTTGAATAACTCATCTAATTTAATGGGTCTAGATTGTTATACTGGACCTTTATCTACTTCCAGCTGACCCTATGCTAAGAGTCGGACACTGTTACTACAGAGGCTTGGATGGATTAGCCCGACCGACCAAAGAGTACTTGAATAACTCATCTAGTTTAATGGGTCCTGATTGTTATACTGGACCTTTATCTACTTCCAGCTAACCCTATGCTAAGAGTCGGACACTGTTGCTACAGAGGCTTGGATGGAGTAGCCCGACCGACCAAAGAGTACTTGAAAAACTCATCTAATTTAAAGGGTCCTGATTGTTATACTGGACCTTTATCTACTTCCAGCTGACCCTATGCTAAGAGTCGGACACTGTTACTACAGAGGCTTGGATGGAGTAGCCCGACCGACCAAAGAGTACTTGAAAAACTCATCTAATTTAATGGGTCCAGATTGTTATACTGGACCTTTATCTACTTCCAGCTGACCCTATGCTAAGAGTCGGATTCTGTTAATACAGAGGCTTGGATGGAGTAGCCCGACCGACCAAAGAGTACTTGAAAAACTCATCTAATTT
This sequence comes from Prosapia bicincta, assembly GCA_036971475.1. Taxonomy (NCBI): domain Eukaryota; kingdom Metazoa; phylum Arthropoda; class Insecta; order Hemiptera; family Cercopidae; genus Prosapia; species Prosapia bicincta. The sequence continues at coordinate 6,797,917 of JBAIZL010000010.1, read as the reverse complement.
AATGGGTCCAGATTGTTATACTGGACCTTTATCTACTTCCAGCTAACCCTATGCTAAGAGTCGGACACTGTTACTACAGAGGCTTGGATGGAGTAGCCCGACCGACCAAAGAGCACTTGAAAAACTCATCTAATATAATGGGTCTAGATTGTTATATTGGACCTTTATCTACTTCCAGCTGACCCTATGCTAAGAGTCGGACACTGTTGCTACAGAGGCTTGGATGGAGTAGCCCGACCGACCAAAGAGTACTTGAATAACTCATCTAATTTAATGGGTCCTGATTGTTATACTGGACCTTTATCTACTTCCAGCTAACCCTATGCTAAGAGTCGGACACTGTTACTACAGAGGCTTGGATGGAGTAGCCCGACCGACCAAAGAGTACTTGAATAACTCATCTAATTTAATGTGTCCAGATTGTTATATTGGACCTTTATCTACTTCCAGCTGACCCTATGCTAAGAGTCGGACACTGTTACTACAGATGCTTGGATGGAGTAGCCCGACCGACCAAAGAGTACTTGAAAAACTCATCTAATTTAATGGGTCTAGATTGTTATACTGGACCTTCATCTACTTCCAGCTGACCCTATGCTAAGAGTCGGACACTGTTACTACAGAGGCTTGGATGGAGTAGCCCGACCGACCAAAGAGTACTTGAAAAACTCATCTAATTTAATGGGTCTAGATTGTTATACTGGACCTTTATCTACTTCCAGCTGACCCTATGCTAAGAGTCGGACACTGTTACTACAGAGGCTTGGATGGAGTAGCCCGACCGACCAAAGAGTACTTGAAAAACTCATCTAATTTAATTGGTCCAGATTGTTGTACTGGACCTTTATCTACTTCCAGCTGACCCTATGCTAAGAGTCGGACACTGTTACTACAGAGGCTTGGATGGAGTAGCCCGACCGACCAAAGAGTACTTGAATAACTCATCTAATTTAATGGGTCCAGATTGTTATACTGGATCTTTATCTACTTCCAGCTGACCCTATGCTAAGAATCGGACACTGTTACTACAGAGGCTTGGATGGAGTAGCCCGACTGACCAAAGAGTACTTGAAAAACTCATCTAATTTAATGGGTCCAGATTGTTATACTGGACCTTTATCTACTTCCAGCTGACCCTATGCTAAGAGTCGGACACTGTTACTACAGAGGCTTGGATGGAGTAGCCCGACCGACCAAAGAGTACTTGAAAAACTCATCTAATGTAATGGGTCCAGATTGTTGTACTGGACCTTTATCTACTTCCAGCTGACCCTATGCTAAGAAACGGACACTGTTACTACAGAGACTTGGATGGAGTAGCCCGACCGACCAAAGAGTACTTGAAAAATTATTCTAATTTAATGGGTCCAGATTGTTATACTGGACCTTTATCTACTTCCAGCTGACCCTATGCTAAGAATCGGACACTGTTACTACAGAGGCTTGGATGGAGTAGCCCGACCGACCAACGAGTACTTGAAAAACTCATCTAATTTAATGGGTCCAGATTGTTATACTGGACCTTTATCTACTTCCAGCTGACCCTATGCTAAGAGTCGGACACTGTTACTACAGAGGCTTGGATGGAGTAGCCCGACCGACCAAAGAGTACTTGAATAACTCATCTAATTTAATGGGTCCAGATTGTTATACTGGACCTTTATCTACTTCCAGCTGACCCTATGCTAAGAGTCGGACACTGTTACTACAGAGGCTTGGATGGAGTAGCCCGACCGACCAAAGAGTACTTGAATAACTCATCTAATTTAATGGGTCCAGATTGTTATACTGGACCTTTATCTACTTCCAGCTGACCCTATGCTAAGAGTCGGACACTGTTACTACAGAGGCTTGGATGGAGTAGCCCGACCGACCAAAGAGTACTTGAATAACTCATCTAATTTAATGGGTCCAGATTGTTATACTGGACCTTTATCTACTTCCAGCTAACCCTATGCTAAGAGTCGGACACTGTTACTACAGAGGCTTGGATGGAGTAGCCCGACCGACCAAAGAGTACTTGAATAACTCATCTAATTTAATGGGTCCAGATTGTTATACTGGACCTTTATCTACTTCCAGCTGACCCTATGCTAAGAGTCGGACACTGTTACTACAGAGGCTTGGATGGAGTAGCCCGACCGACCAAAGAGTACTTGAATAACTCATCTAACTTAATGGGTCCAGATTGTTATATTGGACCTTTATCTACTTCCAGCTGACCCTATGCTAAGAGTCGGACACTGTTACTACAGAGGCTTGGATGGAGTAGCCCGACCGACCAAAGAGTACTTGAATAACTCATCTAACTTAATGGGTCCAGATTGTTATATTGGACCTTTATCTACTTCCAGCTGAGCCTGTGCTAAGAGTCGGACACTGTTACTACAGAGGCTTGGATGGAGTAGCCCGACCGATCAAAGAGTACTTGAATAACTCATCTAACTTAATGGGTCCAGATTGTTATACTGGACCTTTATCTACTTCCAGCTGACCCTATGCTAAGAGTCGGACACTGTTACTACAGAGGCTTGGATGGAGTAGCCCGACCGACCAAAGAGTACTTGAATAACTCATCTAACTTAATGGGTCCATATTGTTATATTGGACCTTTATCTACTTCCAGCTGAGCCTGTGCTAAGAGTCGGACACTGTTACTACAGAGGCTTGGATGGAGTAGCCCGACCGACCAAAGAGTACTTGAATAACTCATCTAATTTAATGGGTCCAGATTGTTATACTGGACCTTTATCTACTTCCAGCTAATCTTATGCTAAGAGTCGGACACTGTTGCTACAGAGGCTTGGATGGAGTAGCCCGACCGACCAAAGAGTACTTGAAAGTTGCTCAAAGAGAATACAGATATTCTTTGGCGCTCCCGGGAATCGAACCCAGGCATTTGCAGTTAGTAAGCACGTCCTCTATAAGCTAAACCACTCATCTGTCACTTTTATTTACCTGGGTTTAGATACCATTAACACTTTTGTATATTTATCTATATGTTGTATAAATATTATATTTATATTAATGAAGCAAATTATTTTGTTAATGGCTTTTGTATTTCCAAAGTCATTTAATTTATAAAGCTTTGTAAAAGTCGTATGAACGTTTAAGATTTAATTTGGTTAAACTAGGTAAACTCATCTGTACAAGTTTAAAAAGTTTACAATATAGGAATTTGCCTCGATAATTTTAAGGGCGAAAATCACTGTCTTCAGCCCAAACTGAATACAATGTATTTCCGCTTTTGCAACTTGCATATTCCCAAGCAATTCCTATTAGTATAACTATGACAAACTTCCTTAGCTATGTCTGCGTTCCTTATAGTGACTAAAACAAACTTTCAAGTGTACAATATTATATCGTTTTTGGGTAGGATAGTACTCAACCTACCACTCCAGAGGTAATGAATTGAATTCAATAAATTAATATATTGCCAGTTATGTAACAGCCACTCTCAACTACATCATGTGCCGAGCATTTTAATTTGATAAATAAACAATTTACAATTAGATATAAATATATTTAATTACTTTAACAATTAAATAAATGAGGTAAATTATCATTTTTCTTTTAAATTTAATTAATAATAATAATCGTACGTGTTTAGAAACCACAGGCAAATGCCATATCTATTTTCATAAACAATTTACTATATACATGCGTAAAATATAAAACCAATATATTAATTGGTTATGTGACTTCGTCCCTTGTATAATTCCTGCATATCCTTTAGCAACCCATATATTTCTATACCTTCACATTCATACCTGTGAAGTGGTCCGAATGCAATTTATTTTTAAACAATACTTCACACATTTTATTCCGTTCATTTACAACAGATATACTGACCTCCTTCATCAGCTGTGGGTTCTAATCCGTTTGCTTTAATCTCTTTTTTTCTTTCAATTAAAAACTCTTATAACTGCATACATGTTTCCGAGACAGCTATTCCTTAATTATCGTAATTAGATCTAATCGCTCGACTGCAATACAAACTTTTAAAAATTTTTCCCTTGTTTCAAAAATTTATTTTGATAGATTTTTGCTTTGTCTTTGATATAGTGTCTTTCTGGTCCAGACCTTTTTACACGCACGCGCCTGATAGATTGACCAATTCGTTGTTACTCATCCTTACCCGACTTCAAGTCCTTCCCCAATTCATGTCTTTTCCATTCAATTGCCATTAAATTTCAACTTCTTTAAAATACATTTCTTCAAGGGCAAAATAGTAAAAGCGATTCCTATTAAATGAGAGTAAAATCTCAACAATTAGAAAGCTAATATGCAAACAATGTTGTTTTTCAATTTAAATATTATTTCCATACTTTGTGACGTCACTGTCGGGGGATCTGGCCGTAAGTTTAGCATTGCCAATACTATTGGACACTTGACAATAAATGGAACTGAGTTAAAACGTTTACTTCGCGTCGGTAAAACGATAAAGCAATTAAACGGGATTTACTGCACGTCCAGGTTGCCATTATTTTACAGTCAACAAAAATCAGTTTATTTAAAGCTTTTCTGCATCGCGTTTCTAGCCCGGGGTCCATCAGAGCTCGCTACTGACTTGTGTTCTATAGCGTCACCATTACTTTCTTCCCCAAGATTTGTTTCGTTTTCATTTTCAATATTTATTTGAATAGATTGTTGAAAATCTTTTTACGTTGACGTCTTTCTGCCTCTGTTTTAGGTGTCAGTGTAAAGACAATAATAACAATTTCATAAGATACAGAACTCGTACTTTCTTGGTTCGTTAAACATTGAGACGGTTTCTCTGTTTAATACGGATGTAATCCAGCTTTGTCCGGATTTGTCTCATTGTTATTTCTAAATGCGTTGCCTCGATGCCCTTAGTAATCTCTATAGCGAGGTTATATTGACAGAGAATGTCAGATCTGCTACTCAAAGAGTCCGCCAATCTTTAAATACATTTTTCCTGATACTGTCTTTCCCCTTGTTAAAGTCTAAAAGTAAGAAAGCTGAATCAAGTTCCATTATTTCAGGCGGGAACTTAAATCTAACTAAAGTGAACAAATAAAGTAACTTGGTACTTTATAAATGTTCTGCAATGTTCTAGTAATCATTTCCTTCCGAACCCAATATCTTCGAAAATGCTTGAAATAGGCGGATTCAGCGATTTTGGTAAATTGTTTCCTGTCTAAGGATCAGATAACTCTTTCTTGTCAACGTAATTTTGTATTCGGTTTGGTACAAATATAATTATCAACCATTGTTACTGGCGCCAGTTAATTTGTCGGTTCTAATTCTCGGAATATTAGTTTTGTAATATCATTAGGCTTGTGATCAGGTTCCGGTGTCCCTCAACGCGGTTATAATTTTAGCGAGAATTGTAATTTGATCCAGCTAACAAGAGAAATACAAATAAAGCTGTATGACGAGTAAAGAAGGCAAAACAAACGTTTTATGGGATGTCGGGCTGGTAAAATATTATTTATCTAAGTTTTTACTCACAGGACGACTTTCATACGAAACAGAGACATAAAACCACTTTATATACTTTACTCAATTGAACATTAGCTCCTTGTTTTTGCTCTTCAAAAATAAACTAGTTTGCTATTTCAAACATGGCTCAGAGAAATTTCTTCGCGTGTACGCATTGGAAATTCTACCCCCGATCACTTTATTTTGTTGTCTATTGTAACCATCTTATCATTCTTTATCAGTGATTTCGAACCTTATATCTACGTAAGAAAAACCATCTAATCAAGGTTTTACATTCACTTTTCATCTCTCTCTACTTTTATTTTCACTTAAAACTGTCATCGTTCTTTCTATTATCGTCATAATTAATACTTTCTAATTAGTTTTTGAAACTGTAATTTTTGTACTTGCAGTTTATTATAGTATTTACAATGTAGAAAGAATATTTCAGACGATTATATATTCTAGTTTATTAGCTTTGTCGATTAACCTTCTTAAAATCATTTTCTTGTATTTCAATGTTTCTTCGCTGCCGCCTTTTACATTGCTTGCACCACTTTTTAGGAAACATTTGTTCGTAAATAAAGAATTAGATGGTTTATTTTCCACTTTTTGATGATTTTCACCTCTTTTTCTGTTCATGTGAATGAAGGAGCTTTTTTTGGCATTCTACAGCTCTACTTCTATCATTTGTATTGTTTGTTTCACAAATATATTTGGGGAGTTTTCATCCTCAGCTTAGCTGTCTCCACTGTCAACTCCTATCTCAGTACGGATGCAGATTTCCTACATCTAACATATTCTTCCGCATATTTCTCTTTATAACTTATACAGTCCTTAAATTTTCTTAACCAATCATTTGTATTTTTCTTGTGTTAAGTTTCGTTTTATAATGTTTACTCATACTACATATAATCTTCATGATCTTCATTTGACCGTTGCCATGACCACACTTCATTCTTATATATTTATTAACCAATTATGCATATAATTGCCTAGAGTGAAAAGTATTAAATAGAGGAACACACACACACACACACACACACACACACACATTTTTTTACTTTCATATAGTCTTAAATAATTTATATAGACTACTTGTAGACTTTGCTAGTACAAGTTTTATAACGATGGAATCCTGAATACTCAATATTTCAATGCTGGAATATTAAGCTCTTATTTATATAAATAAGTTTTATTGTTGGAAGTCATAGACTTGTTGCAGTATTTAGTTTGATTATTACATGTATTGCATATTCTTCACAATAAAAACCACATTTCTCCCGCATAGCGTAAAGTTTAACTACTATTTCTCATTGTGCATCTAAAGTTCAAATTTCAGTCGAAATTTGGTTAAGAGTTGAACCAAATACCGACTAATCCATTATATCAAATAATTTGTATTTTGTACAATATAAATTTCTTTTATTTTATAAAAAAGGAAAAAAATTAATTAGGGGCTACTAATTAGGTGAATTAGAAAATACTGTAAAAACTATTATAAAAGTTATATGGATTATTTTAGGCTGTTAAAATAAATGATCAAAATTATTTATCAGCTTAATTATAAGAAACCTATTAATAGACTAATCAATAACCGTGTTAAACATATTAATACAATACTAAAATACATGATTACCACTGTAAATGTAATTTTGTGTCAAATGCGAGTTTTATTATTTTTTAAATATTCAGTCTGTTAAACCTAGATACATGTTACTTATAAGTTACTGTGGATTATTATAATAGATTAGCTGAATCCCTTTAACAGATTACGTGATCCCTTCTATATTCAAAACCTACTAATGATGGCCACCTCCCTTGTGTATTGAAAAGTTACTAGTAGATTAGCTGTGCCCCAGTATATTCAAAGCCTACTAATAGATTACGTGGTCCCTTCTATATTCAAAGCCTACCAACAAATTGGCTGTTCTCCTTGTATATTCAAAAGTTACTAATAGATTAGCTGTTCCCCTGTATATTCAAAGCTTTCTAATGGACTTTGTGTCTCCTTGTATATATAAAGACTACTAATATATTAGCTGTGACAAAGATTGCAATATGTCTTGAAATAACTGATAACATATGATATAAAAAAAAAGCTGATTTTATGTTACAGGTTATGTTGTAGGACAGCTGTTTTAACGCAAAGGTTACTTTATTTGATAATTTATGAAAAATTTTTCATTTTTATTTTTTGAAATTTTGAAGTTTTTTTTTTGAAAAATTAATCCATTAAATAAATTTAATAATAAATTAATTTTAGTTTTACATGGGATAAAATAGTTTCATAAAAGGGGTAAGGTTGATGATATAGGTAATCCATTCTATTTGGCGTAATATAAGTGATAAAATATTACATAAGAAAGCTGATTTTATGTTATAGGTTATGTGGTAGAAAAAAAATAAAACAACCTGAAATATGTGCTTATTTATTTTTAAATGAACACATAGGTTATTCTAATGTACGAAAACGTTGGTTATTCTAACGAAGATTAAAGCAGATGTTTTAACTTATAGTTTCTTACTTTATTTATAAAAAGATAAATAACATTTTTCGCTGGTTATCTAAGTAGGAATTGACCTTATCAAATAAGAGTTTTTGTTTATATTACTTGTATTAAATAAAAAAATCTAACTAATATAATAATGGCAAAAACGATTGAATGATACAAAGAAATTAAAATATTCGAATAAATATTAAAAATATTCATATTTGAAACAAAGTAGTAAACATCTCAGGCTCTTTATGTATGTGGATTGACCCATACATAAATAGTTAGAGCTACTGAGAACTTCGGGGCAAGCCATTTCAGAACTAGCCAGTGCTTGTAGTACGAAGATATGCCGGTAGATCTGTACTTGTAAAATACCGCAAAGTATTATTAAATATACCGTAATAAGAAAGTATCTTGGAAACTAACCTTCCCGAAAAACAGTCGTAACGAACTTATTGGATAAATCTGAGAAATGATTCGTACAAATTGGATGCAAGATAGATACATCCAAAATAATTCAATGAACGGTTGTAATACAAGAAATAAAAACTACCAGACAGTTCAAATAATGTGGCAATAGCTGTCTATTCACATTCAAAATATATGTCTACATAAAATGGTGGTCAAGAACACATTGAGCCATGGCTTAGTATAGCCGTAGTGAAGCATGACTGAATACATACATACTGAAGCATGACTGTTAACTGCAGGTTTAGGTTATTTCAGCGGGAATAATGCCAAGGCTACGGGAAGCATTAGTTTTCTGCTCTTATTGTTTAAGCATATTACATACTTAGCTCAGCTAACCCGGACATTAGAACTGCGGGATAAAATCTAATGAGGACATGGATGCTATACGCGGCTTATCCACTAATACATTTTCCGAAGGGAAAAGTGTTAATGGAACATTTGTGTATTACTTACTATTTGATGGCAAATTCCACTTACTTATAATACTTTTAATAATCATATGGAGCACGATCTTAGTCATATGATAAGAAAACCACAGAAGGAATATGAGGCAGCAGCTCAACAACGAATATTCTAAAATTTGATTATCTAATAATAGGGAAATACGAGATTTGGGACCTTAGCTTAGAACACACTGTAATCAAGATGGCACAAACCTCCAAATATCTAAGGGCGATTTTTAATTAGAATTGCGATGGTGAGGATGAAATCAGGGGAAGACTAAACAGAGGCAAAGCAGTGACACGAACTTTAAACACTCTACAGTTCAGAGGAATGGGATGTTACGAAAGCTAACAAACTCATGACTATGGAAATGAACTACGTAAGACGACGCTACGTTGAATCGAGACTTGAAAGGATCAGAAATAGGCAAATACGTGACGAAATGAAAATGGATTAAAATATAAGGGAGGAGATAGAAAGAAGACAACTAACATGGTTTGGACACGTAAAGAGGACGGCAGAAGGTGGCTTTCAAAGGAAGTAAAGTAGATTCAACCTGAGAAAAGAAAGAAACGACGTCCACGAAGAAGTTGGCGTGATGGCATCGACGAAGCAATGACTGGAAGAAACCTAGAAGAGGCATAATCTATGGGAGAAGAAATTGGAAATTTGATAAGGAGATGTGGCAACAGCTGTAAAATATCCGTTATAAAAAAAATAAGTACATAATCTCACCCACCCTTCTGTATGGTCCCTGTAGAGAGCAGATCTTCTTCAGATATCTGATGCATTTCCTTGTAGAAAGAGGGATAATGAAGGAGAGATGAAATAAGGTAGTACTAAGGACAGGGCATAATATTCCTTTAGGAAAAGGGAAAAATTGGTGCGTTGTCAGGTTAGGTTCACTCATATGTAGAATTGCTTTCCTCCGGATTGAAGAGGTCCCGACTACCCAGGCTACACAGGGTTTTAACCACGTTTTTGTCCTAAATATTCTGCAAAATGGCTTAGTTATTTATACCATTTATATAAAAATTAAAATTTACACATTTTCATTATACATTTTTAATATGTAATAAAAAAAATACATTTTTCAATTGGATGAAATGAAATTAAGTATTGTTTAAATATGTCCGCCTCTTTTAATTTATCACTGTTAGCATTTTCGAGCTGAATTTCTATTCTCCAAATATAATATCTAAATTGCTTTGGTAAACTTGAATTTATTTTATTCATATAAGTAACGATGTTTTGAATTTTTACTCTCCAAACGTAAGATAACTGGTTACATTGCTTAGGTATACTAGAATTTATGAATTTTGCAATTCATAATCACTTCCAGATTCACTTTGTAGTTGTATACGTAGTATCTTTAATTTCGTTCATCAATCGTACAATATTTAGCTGGCATGCTTTGATAAACTGAAATTTATATATTAATAAAATCGTAGTTTAAATCAGAATAGTGATCTTTAATGAGCAGCAGAGTTCAATTTTTCAGACGCTACTTCCAATTTTAAATACACTCACAATTTTTGTTGTGTTGGATAGAAAAATGAGTCGCATTATTTATCTTGAAATTTTGCCAATCATAATCACTTCCAGATTCACTTTTTAGTTGTATAGGTAACATCTTTAATTTCGATCTTCAATCGTACAATATTTAGCTGGCTTGCTTTGGTAAACTGGAATTTATATATTAAATCGTAGTTTAAATCAGAAGAGTGATCTGTAATGAGCAGCAGAGTTTGAATTTTCCGAAGATACTTCAAATTTTAAATGCACTTACATATTTTGTTGTATTGGATAGGAGAATAAGTCGCATTATACATCTCGAAATTTTGCCAATCATAATCACTTCCAGATTCACTTTGTAGTTGTATAGGTAACATCTTAAATTTCGTTCATCAATCGTACAATATTTAGCTGGCCTGCTTTGGTAAACTGGAATTTATATATTAATAAAATCGTAGTTTAAATCAAAATAGTTATCTTTAATGAGCAGCAGAGTTTGAATTTTCCGAAGATACTTCAAATTTTAAATGCACTTACATATTTTGTTGTATTGGATAGGAGAATAAGTCGCATTATATATCTCGAAATTTTGCCAATCATAATCACTTCCAGATTCACTTTGTAGTTGTATAGGTAACATCGTAAATTTCGTTCATCAATCGTACAATATTTAGCTGGCCTGCTTTGGTAAACTGGAATTTATATATTAATAAAATCGTAGTTTAAATCAGAATAGTGATCTTTAATGAGCAGCAGAGTTCAATTTTTCAGACGCTACTTCCAATTTTAAATACACTCACAATTTTTGTTGTGTTGGATAGAAAAATGAGTCGCATTATTTATCTTGAAATTTTGCCAATCATAATCACTTCCAGATTCACTTTAAAGTTGTATAGGTGATTCACTTTAAAGTTGTATAGGTAACATCTTTAATTTCGTTCATCAATCGTACAATATTTAGCTGGCATGCTTTAGTAAACTGAAATTTATATATTAATAAAATCGTAGTTTAAATCAGAATAGTGATCTTTAATGAGCAGCAGAGTTCAATTTTTCAGACGCTACTTCCAATTTTAAATACACTCACAATTTTTGTTGTGTTGGATAGAAAAATGAGTCGCATTATTTATCTTGAAATTTTGCCAATCATAATCACTTCCAGATTCACTTTAAAGTTGTATAGGTAACATCTTAAATTTCGTTCATCAATCGTACAATATTTAGCTGGCATGCTTTGGTAAACTGAAATTTATATATTAATAAAATCGTAGTTTAAATCAGAATAGTGATCTTTAATGAGCAGCAGAGTTCAATTTTTCAGACGCTACTTCCAATTTTAAATACACTCACAATTTTTGTTGTGTTGGATAGAAAAATGAGTCGCATTATTTATCTTGAAATTTTGCCAATCATAATCACTTCCAGATTCACTTTGTAGTTGTATAGGAAACATCTTAAATTTCGTTCATCAATCGTACAATATTTAGCTGGCATGCTTTGGTAAACTGAAATTTATATATTAATAAAATCGTAGTTTAAATCAGAATAGTGATCTTTAATGAGCAGCAGAGTTCAATTTTTCAGACGCTACTTCCAATTTTAAATACACTCACAATTTTTGTTGTGTTGGATAGAAAAATGAGTCGCATTATTTATCTTGAAATTTTGCCAATCATAATCACTTCCAGATTCACTTTGTAGTTGTATAGGAAACATCTTAAATTTCGTTCATCAATCGCGCAATATTTAGCTGGCATGCTTTGGTAAACTGAAATTTATATATTAATAAAATCGTAGTTTAAATCAGAATAGTGATCTTTAATGAGCAGCAGAGTTCAATTTTTCAGAGGATACTTCCAATATTAAATACACTCACAAATTTTGCTGTATTGGATAGAAAAATAAGTTACATTATTTAACTTGAAATTTTGCCAATCATAACCACTTCCATATTCACTTTATAGTTGTATAGGTACATCTTAAATTTCGTTCTTCAATCGTTTGAATTTTCGTAGCAGAGTTTGAATTTTCCGAAGCTACTTCCAATTAAATGCACTCACAATTTTTGCTGTAAAGAAGACAGTTATGATTTCATGTTATATTGTTAGGAATGTGCCTAGGTCTTGCATCTCATGTTTTATTGGAGTTGGAAAATCAGTTTATTTATCTTTAAATTTTGCTGGTGTAAAATGTAAGGTATACTGTTAAAATTCACTGTGTACTGATAAACATCACTGTCCACCTTACTGTTAAAATTCACTATATACTGCTAAACATCACTGTCCACCTTACTGTTAAAATTCACTATATACTGCTAAACATCACTGTCCACCTTACTGTTAAAATTCACTATGTACTGCTAAACATCACTGTCCACCTTACTGTTAAAATTCACTATGTACTGCCAAACATCACTGTCCACCTTACTGTTAAAATTCACTATATACTGCTAAACATCACTGTCCACCTTACTGTTAAAATTCACTTTATACTGCTAAACATCACTGTCCACCTTACTGTTAAAATTCACTATGTACTGCTAAACGTCACTGATCACCTTACTGTTAAAATTCACTATGTACTGCCAAACATTACTGTCCACCATACTGTTAAAATTCACTGTGTACTGTTAAACTGTTCTGATTTTATTTATTTACTGTACATTTAGATGTAATTTTTAGTTAATGCAAGACCTAGGCGTAAATTTTGTTAGCTGATGCAAATTAGAACCTTTCATTGAAAATTTTAAGCCGAAATAATGGCCGTTGCTAAGCAATCTCATATACAACAATTATCAACTATTACTTTTATTGGGTGTTTTACTGCATTTTTTCTTCTTCGCTTTTTTATTTTTATCTGAAGTTTTACAAATTCTGATAGCTTCAGTAAGTCTCTTTCTTTACACAAAGTAAACGTCCAAACAGACTAACGGTAGGTTTTTCTACTATGGCCTAGACTAGGTCAATATACCCTTAACATTTTATTTTCCTAATTGAACTCAAGAAGCAAATCACTGTCGGTTCAGGCCCTTGAATCTCTTGAGGGTGGCTTCTGAAAAGTCAATGAATAACGAAAAGAAGGAAAATTTATAAAGTATTATATACTTAAACGAATATGACAAGGTATTTTATATACTGGGTGGACGAGTCGAATATATCTTCCTTGTTTATTTTTAGGTTTATGTTAATTAGCTGATGGTAATTATTACAATATCTTCAATTCCCGTCAACCAGTTTTCCATGTTCCTCATCAGGGTTCTCGGCTGGTCCAGGTCCAAGGGAAGGTTTTACAAACATCGTCTTTGAGACAAATCGCGGGCATTCGATGGAGGAGTGAGTATAAGATTTGTATACCATGCCACTTGAAACCTGTTTCCAACCCGGACATCTTAAAAACTTTCGATTCGATGGAAAAGCTTGAAATTGCATTTTCACGACTGGTAAAGGGTTGACTTTAACTTTATTTAAAAAAACCGATTAAGCATTTTTTATGGGAAGTTTGGTATCTGTAATTTCTGCCAGTGTTAAACTTCGTATTGATAAATTGTGTTTGATAATTACTAATCACTAAAACTTATTTATTATTTCTATTTGAAAATCTATTCCTCACCCTACAAATGAGCTGTTATTTACCAAATTGTGTTATTCCAAAATGTTCATTTTATGGTCATCGAAATGTGCATTAAGGATTTAATTTGGGTAATTTGTATTATTATTAATATTTTTAATACTTTAGTTGTTTTTGGGCGTTTGCCAATATTTTCATTGTAATATATTTTACTACCCCTGCGCTCTTGATGTGATATAAAAAGCAGCACTATTTGTATAATAAAACACTTCTTTTAACAGATCAATGCAAAGCCTCCTGAATTTCGACTGGGACTAGTTCATGAAATTATTACACTACTACCACTTATATTTGAAAGTAGAAATTAAAAAAAATAAAATGTATTATATTTAAACAAATAGTTAACTTCAACACTCCTCCTTAACTATCTTGTTTCGTAAAGTCACAAAGGTTCGTTTACTTAAAGGCTTAGTAAATATGTCATCCAGTTGATTAGAACTATTCATATGACAAGGTGATATAGTCTCGCCAACATGTTGTTTGATATATTTTCGAGGGATCTCAATATGTTTCATTCCCTTGTTTATCTTCCCTTCGTGCGAGTTTTTAATCATGTGAACTGCAGTCAGATTGTTTACGTACAGAGTAATAGGTTCCTTCATCTTCCGAGTCCCTAGTTCAAAAGTAAGTCTCTTCAGCCAACAAATGGCATCGATGGCTGATACTGCTGCTCGGTATTCGGCTTCAGCTGTAGAAGTTGCTACTAGATGTTGTCTTTGTGAATACCAAACTAGTGGACCTCCTCTCATGATGAGAATTCCACTTGTAGACTGCATGGTCTTGGGATCTCCTCCGTAGTTTGACTCCGTATATGAGACAATTTCTTTATCTCCTCCAAAATGAATTCCAAAATTTACCGTTCCCAACAAATACTGGAATATTCGCTTTGTCATCTTCCAATGGCTGGTCATGGTGACGACTTAAATAATTCACAGCATAGCTAATGTCTGGTCTGGTTATCGTTGCAAAATACAGGAGACTATAAATTGCTTTACGATATGGTGTTCCTGATAGCACTGGTGTATCATTTCTGAAATTTTTTTGATCCGTCACCATTCCTTTTTCAATAGGCGTCGAGACCGGATTGAAATTCTCGAAGTTCATCTTGCTGACTATCTTTTGAGTGTACTTGAACTGACAGACAAAAATGCCTTCATCATTGACAGTTATTTGCATTCCAAGATACGATATATTCTTTTTAACCTCAGAATCGTAGGTGTTTTCAAATTTTTTGTGGATGTCATCTAACATCTTCCAAATCTGGTCGTTGTTCCTCCCAACGATAAGTCCGTCGTCAACAAAGACAGACTTTATAATACTCTTGGCCTTGTAATAAATACAGAGATCATAATCAGTGTTGACCATTCCTATCTCTTCTAGATAACATGATATCTTCTCGTTCCACTGTTTCGGTCATACTGTTTAAGGCCATACAGACTTTTCTTCAGTTCGCAGACTCGTCCTGAACCATCTTCAAAACCTTCAGATTGTAACATATAAATCTTCTTCTTTAGGTCTCCACGCAGAAAAGCTGTCTTGACATCAAAAGGTATGAGTTCGAGTTTCTCCGAGGCGGCGTGATTCAGAAGTAGTCTGATCGATGCATGTCGAGCTTCGGGGCTAAATGTCTCAGAGTAATCGATACCTTCTCTCTGTTCAAATCCTCGGACCACCAGTCGAGCTTTCAATATTCCGTTTGTCTTCTCACGCAGAACCCATTTGCACGTGAGTGGTTTGACGTCTGCTGGACATTCAACGATTTTCCAAGTATTCATTTTTATCAAAGAGTTGTACTCCTCCGTCATTTTGTGTCGCCAGTTCGAGTCTTTTAGTGTTGCTGTTACTGAGATATCTTCTATCTCACCAATCATGACTGTGTTGTCGCTGTTCTCGCTTCGCTGATATTCCATGATAAAGTCTTTGTAGCTTTCCGGTTTTGAGAGGGTTGCACGATCTCGTAGAACTCTTCCTGATGTTCCTGTCTCTCTCAGAGTTTCATAGAATTGCTCTTCAGCTTCGTCTCCTTTATCTTCTGTTTTATCAGATTCTATTTGGTGCATTTTCATTTCCGTTTCTCTCCAGTTTTCTACTTTATCCTTGTTTTCATCGAAGATTACATTGCCCGTGCTGACAATATAACGTTTATGTGTTATGTAGAATCTATAACTTGACGAGTCCTGGTCGTATCCGACAAATGTTCCTTTTTCTGACTTTGGACCAAACTTATTTCTTTTGTGTTCCGGAGTTAACACAAAACATTCGCAGCCAAAAATCCTTAGCTTCTCTACTCCGAACTTCCGTCCAAACCAAAGTTCAGCAGGGCTTTTCCTTTCATCGGTACTCGTGCCAGTTTGGTTGATTCAGAATACAGCATAACTGACCGCTTCAGCCCATAGTCTTTCATCTAATTGTTTTGCATGAAGTGCTGAACGAGCTGATTCCACCACAGTCCTCATTTCACGTTTGATTCTTCCATTCTGCTCTGGCGTGTACGCATTTGAGAATGTGTGCAAAATTCCTAAATCTTGAAGTAGTCTCTTTGTGTCTGAGTTTTTAATTTCTCTTCCATTGTCTGATCTCAAACACTTGATTCTCCTGTTAAATTGATTTTCGACTAACTTTGTAAATATTTTCAACTTCTTTGCAACTTATCTTTCGTTTTCATGAAATACACTGTCTTGTAGTGTGAATAGTCATCCTTAAAAATCAGAAAGTACTTGGGTCCTCCAAGTGATGGTATATTCACTTCTCCCATATCCACGTGAACTAGGTCCAGTGGTTCTTGGGCTGTCTTCAGGTTTGCAGGATGTGAGATTCGGTGCTGCTTTCCATAAACGCATCCTTTGTAGACATAGCCATTCCAGTCGCTAATATATTCAATTCTTTTTCTCTGCAATGTGCTCCTCGCATACTTAATGCTTTGGTGAGCGAATCTTTCATGCCAGACTCGAATTGAGATGGCTGCTAAACACATCTCTGTTTGCTTTCTTCTGAGCATCATTTTGAAAAAGCTTCCTTCCCGTTTCGCTACTGCTGCGATTTGTCCATCTGAAGTCTTAAACTCCGACCATTCACTGTTAGGTTGTTTCAAGTAACCTTTATCTAGTGTCTGTCCGACTGAAAATAGGTTGTAGTCTAGTTTGGGCACTTACACGACATCTTCAAGTACAACTGGTATCCAGTTATGACCATTAAAGACTTCCAGTTACACGTATCCAACTCCAACTCCCTCTAGTTACGTTGCAACTCCAATTGAGATAGATATTGGATCGTCCAGTTCGACTAATTTTGAGAACCATTCTCTACGAGATGTCATATGCTGTGTAGCACCACAGTTCTGGTACCAAACGTCTTTCATATTGCCCGTTTTATTTTCATTTTTAAAGTATGCTGCAGTCAATCCGACAGTCATTAACGCTCGACGATTATTTTGCCTTCGCTTTTCCTGACTTAACCCTTCTGACTTGTGTGATTCGCTTCGTTGTGTACATTCCTTCGCAAAATGTCCTTTTTGTCCATATAGGTTGCACGGGTAGACTGTTTTGCAGTATTCAATATACTTGGCGCAAGGTTTATTTTTGCAGTCCCTTTTGTAGTGACCCTTCTGTCCACATCGGTTGCATAAAGACGTATCTCTTGTTCCTGTAGAAGATGTTTATGTTCAGGTTGACCTCGCGTTTTGTTTTGTTTAGCGACTAGCGCATTCCATGTACTCTTAACAACAATTTTTGAAACAAAAATCAAGTTTATTTTAAAGCCTTTCTGAAACGGGTTTAATTGCCGACGTCACTGGACAGTCATTACTTCTTCCGGAGCAAACAGCATGTAATTGATTTAACCGTTATTGTACAACATTTATTACTTTTGTCTCCGATTCTGCTACACCTTATTGTGTCTGTAACACTTGTTTGTTACATACTTTACAAAACTCTACTAGTATATTTAAAATTTTGTTTGTCTGTAATATTTCTGTTTGTTTCTGTAACACCTTGTTTTTCTCTGCAACACTTTGTTCGTATCTGTAATAATCTCTTTGCCTCTGTAATTCGTTTTTAATCTCTGCAATATTTCTTTTCTTTCTGTAATAGTTTCTTTCTCTTTACAATAGGTTTTTGTTCATGTAGCTCTGCATTCATCTGTGTAATATTTCATTTCCCACTCTAACACTTTGTTTCTTGTCTGTAATATTTTGTTTACCACTGTAACACTTTTTCGTTTCTGTGCTATTCTCATTAGCTCTGTAACACTTTAAAAAACTCAATATTATTTTTTTGTTTTTGTAATATCTTTTTTTATTTTCTGTATATTGTTTGTCTCTGTAATACGTTGAGAATTTCTGTAAAACTTTTATTGTCTCTGGTAACACAGTGTTCGTCCCCTTAATACTTTTTTGTCTCTATAATAATTTTTCTCCTCACAATACGTTTTGTACCGTATTGTGTCTCCGTTTGTGTACCGTTTTTTGTCTCTGTAACATTTCTTATTCTCTTTAATACTTTCTTTGTTTCTGTATTACATTCTGGGTCATTGTAACACTTTGTCTCTTTAATATTTCGTTTCTGTTTGTAATACTTCAGTTGAAGTCCCAAATTTACGTAATTCGGTACAAAACTCCGAATAACTTTTACCAATAAACTATCTGTCAGTAAATTCTCACGGAGACGTAAGACAAAATTGGAACGAGCTACACACTGAGTTGTAAAGAGATGCGTAACAATGACCCCCTCTCTATATCTCTATAGTTTTCATTCACGAGCGATGCTTTGTTTCCTTCGGAATAGTTCCGAAGATTCCCGAAACATGACGGAAGGTTAATGCTAACAGCGTTTCTGCCTTCACGTGGAGGCTACTTATACATTATTTTTAAATCCAATTAGTTAAATGTGTGAAAGTGTATTCTATCTTCTTAATAGATTCTGTATATTAACACACAAATTCAGCCAATACGAAATTTATCAATGTATAATTGTTTTTGCAGATATAATGAATATTTTCCTCCTATTTGAACTAAACCCTGTCTTTCTACCTCACCCCTCCTACAGATATAGACTTTCCCTAAATATCAGAGTTGTATAAAATCAGTTAATGGAATGTTCCCTGCTACTGACGTGGTTATTTGTACAGTAAAGTGAAAAAATAAATGTAATAAATACGTGAAACTAAGAACTGAGTTTCTGTTGACCCCGTAAAGTGAAGCTTTGTACACACAGATACAATCTTACAGTGTCTGAGTGATTACGTATTCCGTTTGTCTTACATTTCGTTGTGTTTCTGTGACCGGAAATGTATGAAAGATATTCTTTTCTTTTTCTTTAAAAATTAATATAAATGGTAATCATCTTCAGAAGTCTAACATGATTACAATGTAACTGTTATGTTTAGTGAGTTTTATTCATTCAGTTAAATATAGTCAAACGTACTCACATAATTTATTAGGAAATGAAATTGTTGATCCAGTTTCTTTCTGAGAAAAGAGAAAAGAGTTACTACATATTATTATGCTGGCCTTATTTATATTTTTATTTATTTTTATTAGCTCACACTCCCCTTATATATATTGTTCAAATTTTCAATCGCTAATAAAATACTTTCAACCACTGAAGCCCAAATACATTTTATAAGCATTGCATTTGACATTATTATTATGTTTTCAAATCTTTCAATTAGTAATTCAATTTAAAATGAATTAAAATTTGTTTTATATGGAAGAAATACTTTTGAGAAACGGGGCAAGGTATGCAATATAGTTACTTAGATTTAAATATGATTTCATAAAAGAGCTGATTTTATGTTCACTGTCTTAAGGTATAGGTTATGTTACTTTATGCATACTATTTATATTAATAAATAGAAAGTATCTACAATACAAATTTTCTTTGTGGATCAAAAAAGGAATCAATTTATCTATTGCATAAACATATTTTAATAACAGATAATCTTCTAGTGTCTTACCTATAGAACCTAAGCCATTTGCCGTTTATAGTACATTGATTGATAACAAATTACATATAACGTTTCTACCACCAAAATAATGTCAATCGTTTGTAGGGACCCAACCAGACTTTATATATATATATATATATATATATATATAATTCAAATTTTCAATCGTTAATAAAATACTTTTTATTCAACAACTCAAGCCCAAATAAATTTATTTAAGCTTGTTTCCCTTGACGTTAATACAGTTTTTTTTAAAATAATATATAAATAATTAAATTTAATAATGAATTAATTATAGTTTTATACGAAAGAAAAACATTTTACTAAAGTGTCAAGATATACAATATAGTTACTTGCCTCAAAATAAAGGATAGCATATAATTTCATTAAAGAGCTATTTTATGTGATATGTTATTTGGTAGAACCCTTGTTTTGACGTATAGGTTATGTTACTTTATTTATATTATTTGAAATGATAAATAAAAAAAAAACTAAAATAAATCCTTTCTTTGTTGACCTAAGTAGGAACCAATTTTTAAAAAAAACATTTGTTTGTATTACTTGTTTATCCATCGCATAAACATATTTTAATAACAGATGATCTTCTAGTGAACTATCTATAGAACCTAAGCCATTTGCCGTTTATAGTACATTAATTGATAGAAAATGACCGATGACTTTACTACCACCAAAATAATGTTTATTTTGTGTAGAGACACAACCAGAAAATACATTTTACTGCAAGAGAGCCTTAGGCTAGAAACGTTTTATAACCACTAGAATATATCATGCCTAAATAAAATTAACAAACTTTTGCAAACCTTACATTTGTTAGAGTTTTACTCTACGTTTATTAACACGTTGCCTCATGAAAGTTATAATCATTGGTCATGTTGGCCACACTGATTATCTACGCCACAACAACAGGTATTGGTATTAGTTTAGCAGGGTAGATTACTTTGTTCCAACGTCATTATTCGCGGAAAGGGATAATTATTATTTCCTATGGTGATCCTTTTGAATAACGTATTTATTTGTAACGTCAGTAAATTTACATTACACCTAAAATTTTACATCTGTTTTTTTTAAATATTTTGGAAAAAATGTAATTATGTTTTCAATCTAGTTTCGCGATACACAAGACATGTAACAATATTTACATGCAACTGGTAAAAATAAGATAACAAGTGTTACAAAGGATAAAATAACGGGTGTTACTGGGAGGACAGTAACGGGTGTTACTGGGAGGACAGTAACGGGTGTTACTGGGAGGACAGTAACGGGTCTTACAAGTTGTTGTTAATAATTTTTGTGTATTTGTTTGTTCTGATATATCGCTGGCTCTATAATTTACTTCTTTAAGGAAGTAAAAGTGAAAATGTAAAATGTTTGATAAGGAAATAAAAGTGAAGTTTTGATAAGGCGTATTCTTATAGAAATAGGATGAGCATCATTACCTTGTTACAAGTTTATCCCTTATTCGTCTTTTTTACGAGAAAAGAGCTACTACGCTGTATTTTATTGTGTTGATTTTATTTTTTAATTCATTCAATTAGCTCACACTCTCCCTATATATATATATATATATATATATATATATATATATATATATATATATATATATAATCTCAATTACCCAAGGTAATGTGACCAGGGGAACTTTAGATAATCACGAATCGTGTATCACGGACTGCGTCAAAAAACAAGAATGAAATAGATGGCAGGAGTGAAAGAGTGGTCAAATAAGTGATACTGTACATCAAATGAAAAAATTGCGTTAATGAGCTCGGTTAATCGGAGTTTGGATAATCGACGCAGTAACTTAGGAACCTAGAACGTCCAATAGCAACGATGGTCTATAATGTTAGTGCTAGATAACGCGCCGTATAAAGTGGAAGTATATAGAATAACTCACCTTTTAATCAAACACAACAATGTTAAACGAACTCTTTAGGCATCTTATTGGACAGACATTTAGACTCACCAACTGCAAACATACAAAATATTGTCAGTAGTCTGTATTTTTCTTGCTTATCGATATACTAAGCACTATTTATTTAAATTGTGTTATTGGTTTGTTTCTACACCAAGAAAACTGTTTAGCAACGAGACAGGGTAGAGCTGCCCTTTTTAGGCAATTTGGTATACAGGGAAGGTAATGTATTTACCACTTCAACTGCTCATTACTCATTTCCACAGACCACCCCATTTAATAGCTAAATAAATTTCACGAACGATACTGGAGCTCGAAGCTAAATCCTTCCCCCACCAAGTACACCACTCAGCTGTGCAATTATTTTATCATGTAAATAATAATACTCTTGAAAAAGAAGCGGGACCAAGAAGACTTAGTAGACAAGTCTCTAGGAGAACCAAGATGGAACTATTTGCTTACTGAACTGTACATGGTGATTGAGAATCGCCTACATTTTAAGAAAATATCCAGCGGTCACGATATTCGTCCTTTGGCGAAACCAACTTTTCCGAACCCTAATTATCTCTCCCTTCTCCTGTGCTAGTCTCCAGGAGACATGAATAGTTTGATGTATAATTAGGACCTTCTTGTTCGTGAATTCATTGTTTTCTTCTTCATTTCAGTATATTTCCTACTATTGTTGTATTATTATTACTCTTATTATAAATAATATTACTAATATTAATAAGGAGTTTTAGTTTTTTTACTTCTTAAAAAGTATCTCTTTACAAATTCCTTTTTTCTACCTCTCCTTTACGAATGTTGTATGTTTGTAGTAGTTCATGACATGATGTGCATTACATTTCAGAATATTAACGTATTCAAGCATTCACTGCTGAGCACTAACCTTAAACCTTCCCAAAGAGCTGAAAATATGTTTAACCTTCCACTGCGTTGGAATATTTATTCATCTATAAAACTGTTTAAAGTGATAATTTGATATTCCAATGACGTCATAAAACGTATTATATAAGAGGGTGGTCAGCTCCCAGCGAACCTAAGGCGGTAGTATATCACTCGTCCCACAAGCGTGTTGCATCAAAGGCCATCGCTAAGAAATTTCCAGCATAGTGATCATTTAGAAAACTGAAATAAATAAATTTTTTCAGACCCCTATATGAATGATCAGTTTAAAAATGATGCGGCCTTTTGGCCTTGTCATTCAGTCGTTCAGGCGTTGCTGTCGCTTAGAAAACCCATAAGACATTTTTTTCAAACCTTTATATAAATTATCTGGGTAATATGACAAACCACATAAATATAGCGGCCTTTTGGCCTTGTCATTTACATTATTTTAATTTAAATACTATGCCTCACATCATAACGTCTGTGGAACGGTCCCTCCCTCCTCCTTAGAGGTTGCGCGTCAGTTTGCGTGTGACCAGCTACAACCTAAACGGTTACTCAGCGAAACAGCGTGCTGGATAGTCAATCGAGCCCACAATAACATCACAAAGAACCACTTTTGCATGACACGTAAGCGTGTCGTCAGCTCTGGGCGTTCTCTATCCGAGATATCAGTTCACCTGCATCGAACTTGTTTAAAGACAATTTTATACAGCAAATAAAGTCGAGAGTACAACGTAACAAGTACAATGCAACACAGTACTGAAAGCAGTGCCAGAAGAGAAGAGTCAATATATCTCTAGAAAGGAAAATCGACCTTTCAATATTAGTGAACTACAAATAAACTAACTTTATCAACAGGCATGGAACAGTTTAGCCTATCGGAAATGTTTACAAAGTATTATTTAGATTCTTTTAACTTTTCCATCTGTTTTTCTTTTTTCTCTCTCTTCTCTTACTCTCTCTTTTTCTCTCAGTTCTTTCTTTCTCTTCTCTCCTCTGGCCATTGTGTATCGCTCATTGCAGTTTCTTCAGTGTTTTTATGCAAATGTAACGGCTTACACCAGCATGGCACATAGCTCTCGGTTGTTCCTTTACTTCTACAACCTCTTTCACTTCATCTGCTTCTTCTTTCTCCTGCCCTTCTCTGGGTTTAGTCTATTGTTCTATTCCGCCCTAGTTACAACGGCTAAGTACATTTATAAAGTATTAAATATAGTATATTTTCTAATTTTTGGCGTAGAAATCATCTTAGTTTCTTGTAATGGTTACCTCCAAGACGTGATTCTGTATAATCCACACTTAATAATTTCCGATACATTCTTTGGGAATAGAGTTTTGTATTTAATAGATTAAACAGCTTAGTTAAAAAGGTAAAGTATTTCAGGTAATGAGTTGTAGCGAGCTTTACGTTCGTCCAGGTAAGGATTATTTATGATTTAAAAAAGCAGTTTCTTCAAAGCTTACCTGCACCGCGTTTAATTCGGCCGGCATACGCTAGAGCTCTCTGCAGACTTTGTTCCCTGACGTAGCCATTAGTACGTCATTTGTAACATAAAATATTTATTTCATTACAAACTTTATGTTTAATTTACCTTTGATCCTCCCTGCCTTTGTAGCACTTGAGTATAAAACAAAATATTTGCCCTATATGTCACTAAACTAGTATTAGCTTTATCTAATTCACTTTATGGACGTGTTTTAAGGACACTACAAACTATAACTCTCGCCTAAACACGCCCATTAGTTTTACAACAAAAAAGTAGCGTGGAAAATCTGAACCAAATTCGTTATTTTATGAAGGTGAAAAAGAGTGTAAATTTTCATGAACCTTTGATCCTAAACTCACCCTCCTCTGATGCCAAAGGTACACTTTGTGGTGGAGACGCCACTTTATAAACAATCAATTAAAATATTTAATTAAAACAGGTTACACTCGCAATTGCGTTTAGAATTAATTCATTTCGATGGAATCAAAGCGCTATTTTATATCAATATCATGAGAGAGTATTATAAATGGAGCATCTATCATTGTCACTTCTGATGACGTATACTCCTTGCGATGCCGCCTCTGAGGCTTAAATGGTGGCAATTTATGGATTGCTCCACTCCTTAGAATTTATGTTGCACGATTCTTTTAAAGTATTTGTATCTACAATACAATATTCATGATTTAAAAGTTACGCGTCCTGTATTGCCCGTGGATGATATTTATGGCGGTCGCAGTCCAGTGGCAAAGTATCGCTAGCGGGAGGAGCAGCTACACTCTTCCACATGTGCTGTATCTACATTACACTTTGTGGTTGTAATTATTATAAAACAGTGCTGCCACTGCACGGGAAAGTTAAGATATCAAGCTGACATTCCTGACATCTCACAGGAATCCGTATTGCTCACGGTCAAAGAAGTTAAAAAATAAAAACCTTCTGCCTAAACAAAATCTCTTCCTCTACCAATATACACTCGGGGCATATAATTCGCTTCTATTCAGAAATATTCCCCAACCTTCCTCATTCATCTGTCCGCTACAAAAGCAGCAATATTCCTCGAGGAGAAGGTTGATAGCTTCAAGCTACAGTGTTTGTATTGTTAAACGTATTTCGATTTCCTTGTCAAATATCAACTGAAGGTAAAACCTTAAAATATAACGATTGAATAACAAGAGTATAACTTTAATTAAACAAAAATCAAACCTTTAGTAAAACATTTAGTTAAGATATAGGTAAATTTAACACAAACTGTCCGGTACTTAATTTGTTAACAGTGTTAGCCTTTAGATGCGATCATTAAAATCTGTTTTTATTGTATTTTATATATTTTTAAATCATTCAATCAGCTGTTTTTTGGCTACTACAGAAAAGACTATACATAAAGAAAACCATTACTAACGACTCAAATAAATCTAGAAATTTTAAAGTGACAAAATATTAATTAATATTAAAAACAATACTAATACTACTAGTAATAATAACTTTTATTAGACATTACACAAAATTATATCTCAAGGTTATTATAGTTTAGTAAAACAGGTAAAAACATACTTTTAGTAAAGTTTGCGCACAAGGTAAAGACCTATATGCTGTACCTATACGTTTGTCTCGCTGACAGTGCGCAGACGCAGATCCCTCTTATCTAAAGGCTTAGCTGTCCTTAGATTAGTATGGCCGACAAGATCCCAAATTTCCATAACGTTTGGCCGCCGGTGTTTGAAATCACTTTGCCCTTTCCCCCGCCCTGTTTGTTTTGGGTTCTGTATAATAGCGCTATCATTAATAACCAAAGTGCGATGATCGCCCTTTTGGATTTGACAAGATGTTACAGGTTACAGAGATTTTATTGATGTTTACGCTAATTAATAGTTGTATTGATGAAATAACAAATTCAGTACAAGTAACAAATTGGAAAGGTATAAAAAACAGTATAATTAAAAGAGATCAGCAAAACAAAGATTCAATTATTAAATGTTAAAAGAAAATTTAAAAATAACAACAATAATAGATATAAAAACAAAGAAATAATTAAAAAATATATAGAACTACTTAAAACCCCGTAAAAAACGTAGCAGAATTAAACTTTGCAAGATTACATAAGAGTTACTAAAAATACAATCAAAAATGAATATTAAGTAGGCACATGCATTGAGCCTTGTAGAGACTGAATCTTGGCCAAACGTGACGTCAGCTTTAAGCTTGTGTTTACCTTAAAGCAGAATATAATTCAGTAGACAAAGTGTCTAACACAAAAATACTTCCACAACATTTTAACCTTTCGCAAAAATTAACGTTCATTCAAAAAGTGCACTTTTTAAGGGACAATTTGTTTAAAAAATTATTATACAATTCGAATCAGGATATTAAAATCAATGATAGGTTTTAATTAGCATGGCTGTCCATCTTCCGGTGGGTAGGGCATGATTTGAATAGATTGCATATTTTTGCAGTCATTTTTCCTACAGCAAACTTTCCTTTATCCCAAAGCAGGGCTTTAGTTAGATTGGATTATACACTAGAACGCCATTGACAAAGTGCTTAATAGATTTGCAGCTGATGAATATGTTCGAACAAGAATAGCTGCATACTGGTGCAGTATGAATATTGGTGTAATGTTGCATATAGTTAGTGCGGAAATCCCAGCATTGTACCACAGTTAGCAGAGGTTGTCTCTACAATGTTACCCTCCATTATTACCTGCATAAAAGTATGTTTAGTGCGTAAAGTTAAATGTCCGTAGGATCCCAGAGGTCTTCTCTTTACCAATTATCATCTCTCTTTACTCAACCGTCTCAGTGCTTTCTCTTCGGGGTTATGGTAGGTCCAAGATATTAGCAGTTCAAATCTGTTAGTCATCTTTTAAAGTCTCTATTTTAAAGTTTCTGCCATTATTATTATTTATTCTATTATTTAAATGCCAAAAGATTGTAAGTACTTGAGTGGCATTGAAGTAACTCTGCTCTGCCTCAAAAGTAAACATTAAAACGAGAAGTATAACGAAAAATAAAACACTTTCTCATTATCTCTTAACATTCCGAAAAATAACTGGTGAGAATTTCTGTTGAATATTTAATCGCACAAATTGCTCCCTGTTTTATATTGTTATAATATCCCTAACCTACCGCGAATAGAGGAATGAAGGTTGATTGTACAACTTATTTCTTTTCTACCAAGGTCTAGGCCCTCAAACGCGTTTGACAACCCACGCCACGCCACGTCTCGCCTCGCCACGTCTTCCCTCTCGCAGATGCAGCTACTCTCCTTACTGCAAATATGAAATTCAGGATTGTATATCTATGCAGCTGTTAAGCACATGATAATCGGAGATTGTTGAGGAAAAGTGTAGAAGAGTAAGAAAAGGGGGTGAAAAGCAAAGGATGGTGACAAGAAGCACTTGTCATCATACTCTACCTTCTTGTAAAAGATAACAGGGATAGATCCTTCATGTGCAAGTATCACCAGTTTAGCTTATGAAACCTCCCCCCCCCCTCACGAATCCAATCTCAAACTCGCAACTCCCGTCGCGTGACTAGCGTCAGGTCCGAGATAGGGGGCTGGGTGCCACGACCAATGGTATCAGTATGCAAGGGTCATGCGATCTCACTGTAAGTCCTGGACCGGTCATCTGACCGTGCCTGTGAAGAGACGGACTCTAACCAAGGACAGCGGTTCGACCACTTCGACCAGTAGAACCTTCTTAACCGCCAGACATCCGTACCTCAATACGTCATCTGTTTAGTTGGTCCCGTGTAGTGCAATTAGGTCTTAATACACTCTCGGTTGGGCTTATCTAAGGGCAAGACCAATAGACTGGGAACTTAGTCTTAGGTAAGCATAAATCCATCCCATTAGACCTAATGAGAGGATATTCGGACGTCAGTGAGAACGAAAAGTGGGGTAAAAGTTAGAAAGAGTTGAAAAAACTGGAAATAATGGATCTTATTCCTGAACATCGTACAGGATCGCTTAGGCTTGGGATATCCGTGAACGAACCTGGACTTTACGAATAAATATTTGCAAATTTACGAAACCTTAAAAACTAAAATTATAATTATGTAGGCCTACATGTTGTTTTGCAGGATTCGTTGCAATAGTGAGACTAAGATGGGGAGAAGGCGGCGGAAAAGTCAAATTAATTAAAATCAAGAGTTGTTTTGAAGGTTTCAATTAATTACGTTGTAAAGATTCGATGGATACAAAAACAAATCGTTGTTAATTTACTCGAGAAGCAAGTAAACAATATTTTATATGCAAACTAAGTAACAACATATTTTAAACGATTTTTTTGTAAAAGAATGAAGATGTCTAGTTTACTACATAAATGAACGTATAAAGTTAAACATTAAAGATTAAAAACAAATGATCTCGACTCTCTACTGCTATGGGATAACTTGGGCAACCAACATGATAAAACAGGAACAAGTGAATGCTTTGGAAACAAAATATCGAGAGCACCGTACAATGAGTTTAATTGCATGCTTACCTCAAACAGCTTTCCTCCAACTTCCCCCAAACCCGTCTTGTCAATTGTTATGTTAACGCTTATGTTATTTGGATATGAAGTAAGGGCAATGGCTGAAACTTTATAATAAAGATGTTAAAGATGACTAACAGAATTGAACTGCTAATATCTTGTACCTTCCATAACCCCGAAGAGAAAGTACTGGGACGGTTTGAGTAAAGAGAGATGATAGTTGGTAAAGAGAAGACCTCTAGGATTCTACGGACATTTAACTTTACGCAATAAACATACTTTGATGCAGGTAATAATGGAGGGTAACATTGTGGAGACAACCTCTGCTAACTGAGGTACAATGCTGGGATTTCTGCGCTAACTATATGCAACGTTACATTGCCTTTGAAAAATATAAAACATGGCTTTAATTCTACACAACTCAACATTACATCAAACTGTTATAAACAAGTTTGGTCATTATATTTGTACACACTGGCTCATGTAATCTTCGAAAATTATTATTTCAATTCTTCTCCATATGATCTGGTTGAAAACCGTCAGATTTGATTGGTTGCAACAAAAAGATTTAACTAATCACAGTTCGGTATTGCATTAAAATTCGTTTTAACGCAGTCAAACGATCAAAGAATAATCCCTAGTGATGGGAATCTGAATTTTATAGTAAAGGAGGGAATCAATTCGAGGCGCGGGAACAATGTATGCAGTGTATATTAGAGCCACAGCCTTTGTGAGTTGTGAAACGTTTTTACGTAATTTGCAGTGCTTTTACGATAAAATGGGAAAATGGAGCGGATAGAGATTTAATGTGTCACTTGTCTAGAACAAGTATCTACAGACTGGTAACTGTTGCAAAGGTTCCCGTTAACCATATTGCTAATCCAGATGTGTACTATAAATATTTAATTTAATTAGAGTAAAATATACTTTATAGAGTGAAACAATGTCTGAATTTCTAACACAGAAATAAAGAAGTCACTGTGTGATGATATAGAGTGTTACATTTTGTAGTCGAATTTAAAATCAATTTACACCTACGTAAATCATATTTACACGCAAAAGACGCCTGCATTGTAACATTGCAGCTTATTCTTACATAATCATTAATTAACAGTTTTAGCCAAACACAATGTACAAGTTTAATAATTGGCTTATTTGAAAGGCAGAGATCAGTACTTATCGTCGTTATATAATGATGATTTATCCTGTATAAAAGAAGCAGAAGGTAAATGAGAAAGGAGAAGGTAGAGAAAAAAGTAAAAATTGAGGAGAAAGCAGAAAATAGAATAGTAAGTAGCAGATAGAGGAAAAATCAGACCATAAAAGAGAAAGAACAAGACAGTGAAGAAATTCATAGGTGATTGGAAACCAGAAGGGAAATCAAAAAGTAGAAAGTAGAGAATAAATCTGAAGTTGAGGGAGAAAGCAGATACTAGAGGAGGAAACAGAAATTAGAAAGAAATGGGGGTCAGATGATAAAGTGGAAAGTAAAGGAAAAAACTGAAGGTATAACAGGAAGCTGGAAGTAGAGGAGAAAAAATGAGGGAAAAGCAAAAGGTAGACGAAGAACCGCAAAATATAGGAGAAAGCAGAAGGTAGCAGATTCAGCATAAGGTAGAGCAAATATACAAAGTTGACGAGGAAATCTGAAGACCAAGAGTGAAAAGAGGTACGGGAGAAAACAAAAGGTGGAGAAGAGAAAATTTTGTCTGCAAGGAAGAATCTGCCGGTAAGTAAAAAATTAAAAGTAAACTACTTAACAAAATCCAACTACTACGCATAAGTATAAAAACGCATAAGAAAAACGCATAAGTTCCTATAGCTGCTGGTAGTTGTTTTATTTATGACGTAATAAGGTAAATGAATAAGTGATTCCCGAAAGTTTAATATTTCCTATTAATTAGTAACTCTTATAACTACAGCTTTATAAAACCTTAAAGCTAGTAGGCTAGTGTACGTGAATAAATTGTGTGCATACGATATATCTTATGCGATGTGTTTTACTTTTCCCACATTCTGTATGCTTTATGTGGATTCTTTTAATAACAATAGAAAACTATTGTTCTCTCATGAAAATTATTACGGTAATTTTGAGTTTTACAAAAATTAAATATTTAAAAAGTATTTTAAGTAAGCTATAAGTAAATACTAGGAGAAACTATCACGTATACCTATAATATCACGTGACCAATTTGCTCAAATAACCATTCAAAACAGCCCCATCCAAACTAAAGTTATTAACCTCCACAGAAGTACAAATAGCATGATTATGACATAAAATTACCAGCAAAGCTCATCATATAGGGTGTCACTATTTCTCTGCATTCACTTACTAAAACCTTATACCATTTCAGATATATATATATATTTAAGACGGTAATATATGTATATACCCTATACGTTGTGTATCAGATGGAAGTCGAGGATATTTTACAAACTGAAATTCGTGTTTTTCTAAAAACATAACACTCTAAACATAAGACTAAATACTACCTTTATTAACTATTGACGTGAACGTCAACCCAGTTAGGCGACCACAAAGTATACAATTACGGAATTATTCTCCTTTTGTAAGACAAAACCACAAATTCCTTTATTTTAATCGACGAACAATATATCCTTAAGGTGTTTGTAATTTTATAAATTTAGATCAATATATTAGTCTTGAGAAATGAATTACAAAAAAAACATTTCTTTGAAATGCTAAGTCAGTTTTCATACTAATTGCCCTTGTGAGTTAAACTCATAATTAAGCAACTCATCGCAACATTGACGGGAAAACAGCCGAAACTCATCATGAAATATGATTCTATAGAGGATATGACACAAATAAACCAACCAGAGGGTATTCATAGAAACCTTTTAAAGGTTTAGATACAAACAATTTCCTGTATTTTAATTACTTCTTAAAGTTGGGACATTTATAATAAAATTGTATGTATGAAAGTAAAACCGCTTTATGCCAATAAAACAATTGAAAATAATATTGCCAATGATTATTCTACACTAGTTATACACTCCTATATGTTATATAACAATGATATCAATAACAACATCAACAACAATAATAACGAATAACAAGTAACGTTATTGCACCTTTTACTGGCTTAGGAGACTCAGGTTAGAGCTGCCTTACTTGGAACATGCTGTGCGTTTTAAAGGAACGTGCTCCGCTCATCGACCTGGGTGATGGGAAAGAGTAACACCGGTGAAGTGTTGAAACAAAATAAAGGTGGGAAAAGATATAAGTTTGCAAAGGGGAATTTGCTCTTCGACCCCAGCATCCTAAGAACACGTTGATGGTCCAAGTGCTTGATGAGATTATTCCTAGGCAGATTATCTACAATTTCACGAATCAATCACACACATGATTTGCTAACCGGGTGACTAGCGTCAGTTCCAAAAGTCACCAATGTGATGGGACGATACTCCTACCATACATTAAGGCTTTGCCCGCTTTGCCCGCTTTTACAAAATAACTCGGAACCACTAGAAACTTCCGAATCTCCAGGTTTTCCATGGGATGAGACATTTGTCCCATGGAACAAACACCAGCCACTACGGTTTCGCCTACTTTCCGGAAACACTTGAAACTGGTAGAACCTCACAAACGCCCTAGATTTTCTCGTTAAGAGATGACACCAGCCGGACAATATGGTTCCCCGCCTTTCCGCAGAGCCTTGAAACCACTAGAAACTTCCGAATCTCCAGGTTTTCCATGGGATGAGACATTTGTCCCATGGAACAAACACCAGCCACTACGGTTTCGCCTACTTTCCGGAAACACTTGAAACTGGTAGAACCTCACAAACGCCCTAGATTTTCTCGTTAAGAGATGACACCAGCCGGACAATATGGTTTCCCCGCCTTTCCGCAGAGCCTTGGAACCACTATAACCTTCCGAAATGGCAGATTTCCCATTGGACGAGAAACTATCCCTTCCACACATTCCGGTTTCCCCCGCTTTTCCAATAGACCTCAGGATCAATAGCATACGCCTAACGACCAAGTCTTTGGTACATGAATACCCCAATTGTATCGGCCCAGATTGTTATATTGGACCTTCATCTACTTTTGGTTGACCATATGGTAAGAGTCACGTCCTGTTACAAGAGACATGGTTGTAGGCTTGGATGGAGTAGCTCGACCGACCAAATAGTTCTTGAGAGTTGCTAAAAGAGAATACAGAAATACTTTGAGGCTACCGGGAATCGAACCCAGGCATTTGCAGTTAGCAATCACGTCCTCTATAAGCTAAACCACTCAGCTGCCACTTTGGTTAACCTGGGTTTACATACCATCAACATTTCTGTATATTTATCTATATGTTGTATAAATATTATATTTATGACGTAAATTATTTTTTTATTGCTTTCGTATTCCTAAAGGCATTTCATTTATAAAGCTTTGTAAAAGTCGTATAAAGGATAAAGGTTTATTTTGTGTAAACTAGGTAAACACCTCTGTACACGTTTAAACAGTTTACAATTTTGGAATTTGCCTCGATAATTTTAAGGGCAAAAATCGCTGTCTTCAGCTCAAACTGAACGCAATTTATTTCCACCTTCACTAAAACTCCGTGGAACAGTAATTGCCTTAACGTCCGTCTGTCCAGATCGGAAGCTGCTACTCGGCCGAAATGGTCTCTAAGCAATTATGGCGTGACAGGTGATCCTCAAAACACTCTGACAGTTTGACCTGGTGTGCCTGAGGTAATGTAGCTACTAAAATACATCTAGGGCTTTAAGTATAAAAACACATTTAGTTTTTACATCTCTCCATGCTGAGTGCAGCCTTTCCCGTTTAAATTCCTTATATAACGATGTAACCTAGTTATCCAGTTTCTCTGTCATTGGTTTCGCATCTGAACAGGTTAGCCAAATTAGTATTCTAGTAGTTTTATTATATTATTGTTAGAAATGTGTTCAAACAATTATTCTAGTTAGGTAAGTATACAAATAACTTCTTCTTCTATGGCGCTACAGCCCGATGTAGACCTTGCCCTCCTCAATGAACCTTCGCCAGGTGCTCGATCCTGTGCAGCTGCCTTCCCGTTCCTCTCATTCAGCAGGGTTCTGGTATCCTGAGCAACAAAATCCATCCAAACCTAGAACGTTCATTTTCACTCATTTTGTAAATAGTTCCCTTTCATAGGCTTCTGGGTACACCACTCTCCTCCATCAGGGTCATTTGCCCTGCCCAAGCAATGTAACCTGCATATTTCCATGCATATATCCTATCAGTATTACTAAGGCTTCCCCTTCCCTAATTCAGACGTCCTTAGCTATGTCTCTGATCCTTAGAGTGACTAAAACCAATGTTTAAATGTACAATAATAAATCGTTTTTGGATAGGAAGGTACTTAATCTACCACTCCAGAGGTAATGAAATCAATACAATAATTTCATATATTGACAGTTATGTAACAACCACTCTCAACTACATCAAGTGCCGAGCATTTTAATTTAGTAATAAACAATTTACAATTAGATACAAATATATTTAATCACTTTAACAATTAAATAAATGAGGGAAACTAGCATTTTTTGTTTTAATTTAATTAATAACTTAGAAATTAATTAATTGAAATAGAAATTTAAAATAGATATTAATTAATTAATTTACGTGTTTAGAAACCACAGTCAATTATCATATTCCATTTGCATAAACAATTAATTTGCGTGAAATTTATATTTAAGTGCGTAAAATATAAAACCAATATATGAGATGGTCAATGTGACTTTGTCCCTTGTGTACTTCCTCCCCATCCCTTAGCAACTCCTATATGTCTATACCTTCATATTCATTCGTGTGAAGTCGTCCGAAAACAATTTCTTCTTAGACAATTATTCATACAGTTTATTTCCCACCTTTACAACAGTATACAACAGTATTACTAACCGCATTCATCAGCTGTTGTATCTAAACCATTTGCTATTATCTCTTTTCCTTTCAGTTAATATTTTCCATAGCTGCAGAGCATGTCTTCGAGACCGTTATCCCTCAATCACCTTAGTTAGATCTAATCGTTCAACTCCAAGAGATGTTTTTATAAATTTTCCCTTGCTTCAAAAATATATTTAGATAGTTTTTTGCTTTCTCTTTGATATCTGAAGTTTTCTTCAAGTTCAGCCTTCTATACCCTCACGCAAGCGAAGGATTGGCTGATTCATAGCCTCTCTTACCTAACTGCTCGCTCGTCCTCAAGCTTTATGGGTAACTTATAAAAGACTTTATTTTCGAGGTTGCCATGACTAATGTTTGTGAATGATATGCACTTCTTCTTCTGGCCACAATATAAACATTTATTTTATCTAAATCTCCCTTAGAGTCAAAGAATAAATATAATGCCGAAGCATTCTTTATACGACCCTCTGCGTTGTTTCTCATCCTTTGCTGACTTCATACCGTCCCCCCATTCATGTCTTCTCCATTCAATTACCAATATAATTCAACCTCTTCAAAGAACATTTCTTAAAAGGTAAAATGTTAAAATAGTAAAAGCAATTTCTATTAAATAACAGTAAAATCACAAGAAACAGAATGCCATTTAGCAAATAATGTTTTTTTCAATTAACATTTATTTCCATCTTTGTGGCGTCACTGTTGTGGTAATGTGGCCGCCAGTTGCACATTGCCAATACTATTGGACACTCGGCAATACATGGAACTGAGTTAAAACGTTTACTTCGCTTCGGTAAAACGATAAAGCAATTAAACGGGATTTACTGCACGTCCAGGTTGGCAATAATATACAGTGCTACCAAAATCAGTTTATTTAAAGCTCTTCTGTATCGCGTTATTAACCCGGCGTCCGTTAGAGCTCGCTACTGACTTATGCTCTTGTGCGCCCTCATTACTTTCTCCCACAACGTGCAAAGCGTGGAACTTATTTAGTTTTATTTTAAATATTGATTTGAATAAACTGTCGATATTCCTTTTGCGTTGAACTCTTTCTGACTATGTAATAGGAATCTGTTTAAAAACAATAGTAACAATTTAATAAGATAAACAACTTGTTCCTCGTTGGTTCGTTACACATTGAGACGATTTCTCTGTGTTGTTGCACATGTAATCTAGCTTTGTCCGGATTTGTTTCATTGTTATTTCTAAATGCACTGCTTTGATGTCTTTGGTAACCTTTATATCTGGTTTATATTTACAGAAAGTTTCAGATCTGCAAACTCAAACAATCCGTCATTCTTTAACCACAATACTCCTGATACTGTCTTTCCCCTTGTTAAAGTCTAAAAGTAAGAAACCTGAATCAAGTTCCATTATTTCAGGCGGGAATTTAAATCTAACTAAAGTGAACAAATAAAGAAACTTGCCATTTTGTAAATATCTGCACTGTTCTAGTAATCATTTCCTTCCGAACCCAATATCTTCTAAAATGCTTGACGTTGGGGGATCAAGCGATTTTGACAAACTGTTTTCTTTCGGAGAACTCTATCTTTTTAACGTAAATATGTATTCTGATTGGTACAAATATAATTATCAACCATTGTTACTGGTACCAGTTAATTTGTCGGTTCCAATTCTCGGAATATTAGTTTTGTAATATCATTAGGCTCGTGATCAGGTTCCGGTGTCACTCAACGCGGTTATAATTTTAGCGAGAATTGTAATTTTATTGTCTATTGTAACCAGCTTATCATTCTTTATCAGTGTTTTTGGACCTTATATCTACGTAAGCAAACCCATTCAATCAACATTTTACATTCACCTTTCATCTCTCTCTACTTTTATTTTCATTTATAACTAGCATCGTTCTTTTTAATATCGTCATAATTGATACTTCTAAATGTTTTTTGAAACCGTTATTGTTGTACTTCCTGTTTATACAAGTACTTTGTTTTTTATACAAAGTAGTTAAAATATTTCAGACGATTATATTTTTTGTAGACATATATTTATAAGCTTTGTCGATGAATTCTTCTTACATTATTTTTTTCTTGTGTTTCGATGTTTCTTCGCTGCCGCATTTTACATTACTTGCACCATTTTTTGGGAAAAATTTAATCTTAGATAAAGATTTATACGGTTTATTTTCCACCTTTAGATGATGTTCACGTTATTTTTTAATAGTTTTTCTTAACTCTTTTCCTTTCGTATAACAGTTTCCACATCCCATGTAAGGAGCTATTTCTGCATTCTATAGCTCTCCTTCTATCATTTGTTTTCTTTGTTTAATTAATATATTTGGGGAAGTTTTCTTCCTTAGCTTAGCTGTCTCCTTTCTCAACTCCACTTTCAAGACGAATACAGATTTCCAACATCTAACATCTTCTACGCTATGGCTTTCTCTCTATAAAATATACAGTCCTTAACTTTTCTTCAGCAATCATTTGTATTTTTCTTGGGTCAACTTTCGTTTCTAAATGTTTACAGCTGCCAATGCATACACTAGAGACAATGCAGGAACTTAGCTGCCTTGAGTCTGTGGTCAAAGCTTAACAAACCAAATTTCAACAAACAATTAACATAGTTCAACCATAAATTTGGTACGGTGTTTAAAAAGGGACAAATCGTGTTTCCAATCTTTAAAACTGAAGAAATGAGAGTTCAGATTCCCTATTACAATGTTTTTAGACACGACAGTAAACGGAGCTGAATTAGAACCGTTTACGTCACTTTGGTAAAAAGTTAAAGGAATTCAACAAAACGAACCCAATACTTTACGCTTCGTTTGGGATAAAATAAACATTCTTTTTAAACACTGTTTGAAACAAAATCAGTTTAATTTAAAACCTTTCTGTAACGGGTTTAATTGGTCCGGCTCGGCTTGGTGCTCGTTGCTGACGTCACTAGACTGATCAGGCATTATTTCTTTCGCAGCAAACAGCGTGTAATTTATTTAACCTTTATTGTACAGTATTTATTTCTTTTGTCTTTGATTATGCTACACTTTTTGTCTCTGTAACACTTGTTTGTCCTACAAGACTTTACTAGTGTCTGTAAAACTTTGTCTGCAATACTTCTGTTTGTGTCTGTAACACTTTGTTTGCCTGGTGTGACACTTAGTTCGGCTCTGGAATAATCTCTTTGGCTCTGTGACAAATTTTTCGTCTCAATACTATTACTTTGTTTCTGTATTACCTTTTTTTCTTCTGTACGTTGTTTGCCTCTGTAAGACTCTGTAACGTTTCCTTTGTCACTAGTAACACCTTGTTCGTCTCCTCAATACTTATTTGTCTCTATTATATTTTTTCTTCTCACAATACGTTTTGTATTCTATTACATTTTTGTCTCTGTACTATTTCTTAGTCTCTTTAATACTTTCTATGTTTCTGTTTTACATTCTTGGTCATCGTAACACATTTTCTCTGTAACAATTTGTCTCTTTAATAGTTAGTTTCTCTTTGTAATACTTTGTAATACAGTTTAAATCACAAACTTACGTAATCTGGAACAAAACTCCGAATAATTTTTATCAATAAACTGTCTGTCTGAACATTCTCTCGAAGACGTAATACAAAATTCTAACCAGCTTTAAACTGAGTTTTAACTTTGTGTGGCGCAGTATGTGGAAAACTTTACTTTCGAATCTGTTGTATGTTACGTCATCGCTTAGATTTTAAATAGATGCGTATTAATGAGCCCCTCTTTATATCCTGTAGTTTTCATACGATCGCGATACTACGTTTCCTTCGGAATCGTTCCGCAGATTTCCGAAACATGAAGGAAGGTTGTTTCTAACAGCGTTTTTGCCTTCACGTAAAGGTTACATATAAATTGTTTTATATCCATTAGCTTAAATATGAAATAGTGTTTTCTATTTGATTCATAGATTCTGTATATTGTGTATACACACAAATATATAAATGCGAAATTTATCAATGTGTTACTGTTTTAGCAGAGATAATTAATACTTTCCCCTCACTTACCCAACCCCTGTCCTCCTACTTCACACATATTCTGCACCCTCATACAGTTATAGGCTTTCTCTGTTTGCGCATGGTTCCATAACACTAGATAAAATGTTTCCTGCTACTGAAATTATTTTTTGTGTAGTAAAATGAAATAATAAATGTAGAAAATACGTGAAACATAAGTTCCTGTTGCGCCCGTGAAGTGAAGCTTTCTACACACAGATACAGTCTTATAGTGTCTCAGTGATTTCGTATTCCGTTTGTCTCCCATTTCGCTGTGACCCATTTTCTGTGACCGGACATCTATGGCAGATAATCTTTTATTCTTCTTTATAAATTAATATACATGGTAATTTTCTTTAGAAGTCTAACATGATTACTATGTAATTGAAAAATACACAAAGTAATTTTAAGTAAAATAAAAGATTTTCGTGTTATGTTTAGAGAGTTTTATTCATTTAGTTAAAATTAGTCCAAAATATTCTCAAAATTTATTAAAAACTGATTTTGTAGAGCCAGTTTTTTAAGAGAAAAGAGCTACTGCGTAATATTATGCTCACTTAATTTTATTTCCTTTCATATCTCACACTCCCCCCATATAATTTGTTCAAATTTAAAATCGTTAGTAAATTACTTTTTATTCAACCACTCAAGACAAGGGGCAAGGTATGCAATATAGTTACTTAGTTTAAAATAAGGGATAGCATATGATTTCATAAAAGAACGGTTATATGTTATATGTTATTTGGTAGAACACCTGTTTTAACGTATAGGTTATGTTACTTTATTTATATTATTTGTATTATTATAAATAAAAAACATTTTCTTTCTTGACCTAAGTAGGAATTTACTTCGTGTTTATCCATTACATAAACACGTTTAAATGACAGATAATCTTCCAGTGACCTATCTACACAACCTAGACATGCCTGAAACATATCTATTAGCTATTTTCACAGCTACAAAAAATGTTTTATACAAATACCGGTACCTACTTGAATAGTTTCCAAGTACATAAATTGATGAAAATGACTTTAAACCTTACTGCCACAGAAATAATATCAATGTTTTTGTTTTGTATGGACGCAACCAGAAAATGCATTTTACAGCAAGTGAGCCATGGGTTAAAAACATTTGGGGACCACTGGTATATATCATCCCTAATTAAAATTAAAAATCTTGTGTAAACATAACACTTGTTAGTTTTACTCTACGTTTATCAATACTTTTCAAAGTCACTTTGCACTATGAAGGTTAAAAGCTATACTAGAAAGACTGTTTTATTATGCTATTGTTATTACATTAGCAGGGTAGATGACTTTCTTCCAACGTCATTATTCCAGGAAAGGGATAATTATTATTTGCTATAGGGCTTCTTTTTCCTTAAGTTCTATATCTGTAAAGTGAATCGATCTACACTACACATAAATTATATATCTGTTTTTTGTTTTGTTTTTTTTTTTTGGAAGAATGTACAACATTACAATGTTGTTACAATGCGTTAAAATGCGTTACAATGTACAGAGTAAAGGGAGTTGGGATAATCAAATTAACGAGCGTTACAAAAAAAAGTAACTGTTGATAGGAAGAACAAAGTAACTGTTGTTACAAGAGCAGAGTAATTGTTGTTACTAGAGCAAAGTAACTCTTGTTACAAAGAATAAAGTAACTGTTGTTACATGGTCAAAGTAACTGTTGTTACAAAGAACAAAGCGACTGTTGTTACATGAGCAAAGTAACTCTTGTTACAAAGAATAAAGTAACTGTTGTTACATGAGCGAAGTAACTGTTGTTACAAAGAATAAAGTAACTAATATTACACAGACCAAAGTAACTGTTGTTACAAAAACAAAGTAACTGTTGTTTTATGAACAAAGTAACTGTTGTTTTATGAGCAAAGTAACTTTTGTTACAAAGAAAAAAGTAACTTTGGTACAAGAACAAAGTAATTGCTGTTACTAGATCAAAGTACCTATTGTTACAAAGAACAAAGTAACTGTTGTTACATGAGCAAATTTACTCTTGTTACAAAGAAAAAAGTAATTTTTGTTACAAGAACAAATACCTGTTGTTACAAAGAACAAAGCGACTTTTGTTACATGAGCAAAGTAACTCTTGTTACAAAGAATAAAGTAACTTTTGTTACAAGAACAAATAACTGTTGTTACAAAGAACAAAGCGACTGTTGTTACATGAGCAAAGTAACTCTTGTTACAAAGCATAAAGTAACTGTTGTTACATGAGCAAAGTAACTGTTGTTACAAAGAACAAAACGACTGTTATTACATGAGCAAAGTAACTCTTGTTACAAAGAATAAAGTAACTGTTGTTACATGAGCAAAGTAACTGTTGTTACAAAGAATAAAGTAACTGTTGTTACAAAGAACAAAATAACTGTTGTTACAAAAACAAAGTAACTGTTGTTACATGAGCAAAGTAACTTTTGTTACAAAGAATAAAATAACTGTTGTTACAAGAACAAAGTAACTGTTGTTAGAAGAAGACAAAAACGGGTGCTACAAAGAACAAAGTAACTGTCGTTACAAAGAACAAAGTAACTGTTGATACAAGAACAAAGAAATTGTTGTTACTAGAGCAAAGTAACTATTGTTACAAAGAACAAAATAACTGTTGTTACAAGAACAAAGTAACTGTATGAGCAAAGTAACTGTTGTTACATGAGCAAAGTTACTCTTGTTACAAAGAATAAAGTAACTTTTGTTACAAGAACAAAGTAACAGGTGTTACAAAGAACAAAGGAACGGATTTTACTGGAAGCATAGTAACGGATAATATAAGTTATTGTTATTAAACTTTTTATTTTCGATTTATATTGATATTTCGTTTGTCTCTTCACTTTACTTCTTCAATGAAGCCAGTCGACAAAAGTGATAGTTTGATAAGTGAGCCTGGTCCCAAACCCATTCGTATGGTACTGGGCATACGTTAGTCGCAACGTTAAGCCATACTAACGACAAAGTTATTTATATTTCAATTGATTAAGAACATGATCTACACAGACACAATGTTGAAGTTTTATTTGATCTATATACCTCGATATAGAAAAACACCGTCAAAACTTTGAAACTATCTGTAGTCATTAACTTTCATTGTCTCTCAAAATTACAGGCAAATGTCATATTATCTTTCTTCTTATTACGTTTTATAGTTGGATTATCTCTTTATAACAGAGCGTATTTTAACATTTTAACCTCGTCACTGCAGCGTGATGTGTTCAGCTGATCTTTAAAATTTCTGAGGAGTAAATGAGGACACATCTTCTTACCAAGTACATACTTGAATCCCTCACCCACAGTTAGCAGTGAGTTATTGAACTATTCCTATTCAAATGAATATCTCTCTATTCTAAACAAATGTAATAAATTTAAGTCAGGTAGTTAATAATAATTTATTAGAAGTATGTTAAACAGTGTTTCGTCCGCGAGGGTAAAGCTAACATTTACCTCGATGAATCAGCAATGCCACTTTAACATGCTCCTGTCTTGAAGCGATAAAATAAAAACTTTCTGCCGAAATAAAATCCCTTTCCACCCCTTAAACTCTTCAGTATACACACGGGGCACATAATATACCGCTACTCAGAGATCCTCACCAACTTTTCTTATTCATATGTTCGCTACAAATCCAAGAATATTTAGCAGAGGACTAAGGTTGATATCAGTATACTTATAAAATATATTTATAATTTAAAAGTACTTTTCTCCACAGATGTCAAATTAATGGTTCCAATTATTTATTAGCTTTTACAATGATAATGAAAATGTTTCGAACTAAATCACAACCAATCTGTAAGAGCTAAATTCTAACATAAAACTAATTTGTTAGAAAATATTACTAGGAAAAATAAAAAATCAAGAATTAAAATGTTTTAAAATATCTTTTTTAAAAATAAAGAACAACTATGTTTAGCTTAAGTAGACTCTGCATTGAAATAGATAAAAATATAACTAAAAACATTACACAAAAGTGAAACAAAACTACGAAATAACCTTTGCAGATAACTCTCTATTATACAGTAAACGTGCCTCGTAACAACAATATTTTATCTATTTATACCGGTTTATTTAAATATGTACTGAAGTTACAGGAGTAAAAGTCTCTCATCTACTCGCGATTGGAAAACGAAATTTTACCGCAGGAAACCAATCTGCTAGAGTTATGGCAACCAAAATGAATGCACGAGAACAAAATGTGCGTGAAGGCGTAATCTTATAGAGATACTATGCTTATCATTATTTTATTACAAGTTTATCTCTTGTGCGAGTCAGTTTTATTCAATTCCTACTATTAGTCCACACTCTCCCTATATACATTTATATATGTTGTTCAAATTTTCCCTCGTGAAATATATTTTATTAATCCACTCAAGTTCAAATAGGCACAAATTGTTTTTTAAACTGGTATTGGATAGTTATACAATGTTTTACCAATAATAATCTATTTATTACAATTAATTATACTAGAGTCTCGAGATTACGAGTCCCGGGTTTAAATTCGAGCCTATTTATATCTCAGACTATTTGAAAGGAAGTTGAAACTATTTACTGTTAGACAATGCACCGTCGATCCCGATGAATATCTACTGTGGTCTTTTCATATCCATGCTTTCCGCAACTTTTATGAGCCTAATCCAGCCGATGGATTAGGGTGTCCTGGAATGTATGAGACAATACAGACGTGACTCATTACATCCTCTCTTGGAAGCGACTGTAGGGAAAGAAAGCATTGCATGGTTTCTAAAACATATTTAAAGAACTGGATAGCAGAATCATGGAGCACAAAAAAAGAAGACCCATTAAGTAAGTCATAGAATAAAATCCTGAGTTATACTAAAACTTACTGTGTTATTGATCCACAAGAAGAAAAAGAATTTACATTTCTCTTTCGTCCATGATACGGACGTACGTCAATGCATGAATAAGGATGAGCCTTATTCGTCCATAATAAGTAACTAACGTTACACGACTGTACAAGAAACTACTGAAGGTAGTGATGACGAGAATAAAGATGACAGTTCGACCGAGACAATACAAAAAAGGTAAATTTATAAGGTAATGGAACGACCTGCCTGGAAAACTCACTACGCTATATTGAACACCATAAAGACACCAAAGTACAGCTGTGCTGAAAGGATGTCTAGATGACAAAGTAGCACGAAAACCCATTGATAAGCAGACGCAGAAGACTCTTTACGCAAACAATGTAGCAACCGTGTGAACAATGTATTCCAAAGAACGGTTAAATTCATGGAAGTACTGTAAGCAATACAGTTCTATACATGTATTGTATGACTTCCTAATACATAGTAAAGTGTTATAGTTCAGTAGATCCCCTTTTTTTCTAATATATGGGAACGTATTTCCGTGTAATTCGAGTTTTTGTTAATCCGTGAGGGACTCGGTCCCATCTACCTCGAATTATCACTACTACACCGTAATTAATTTCAGTAGTTCATTTCGCTCTCTATTTTGCCACTTTATATTGTGATTCCGCCATCTGTATGTGTATATTTATATTATTTGTAATTACTTAATATAAAGTAAGTTAAATAATTTTTATTTTACTCAGCAGGAATTTACTTTGTTTTGAATTATTGTTTTTAAGGTTAGTATGTAGAGCGAAAGTTGTCCATAAACGTTGCAAATTATTGTAACTTAACAATATTTTTTCTGACTACCTATTATTAAAAAACATTTCATAGAAAAGTTCGATCTAAACCTCTTTTATTTTCAAAATATAAACGTACACAAACCCTACTACAAGTACTGGTGCACAAATATAGTATCAGCTGTCAGTGGTAACTATGGTAACGTAACAGTCTCGCCTTTGTGTTCTAGTTTGCAGACAAAGGTACCAGATCAAGTGGTGGAATTACCTTGCAGCAACGGGTTTCATAAAGCAAT
Source organism: Prosapia bicincta (assembly GCA_036971475.1). Lineage (NCBI taxonomy): Eukaryota > Metazoa > Arthropoda > Insecta > Hemiptera > Cercopidae > Prosapia > Prosapia bicincta. Next base: position 6,753,393 of record JBAIZL010000010.1, on the reverse strand, counting down.
TCAATAGAAACCTTTCCACCTTGCATTATATTCGCATTAAATGCTGTAGTATGAATACTACTTGAGTTATTGAGTGTGAGTAACACACCTACCACAGAAACATTGCTTCATAGAACCAACCCGTTCCTCTTGGAAACATTAACATTTCTCCAAGCTGAAGATTATTCACTGACGATCACCAAACCTGATATGTTCAAAAATAGAACGTAAATGTGTAGACTGCTTGGATTAGTCATAAATAATCTTCATACTACATACGGTCGATATGAGCTGAGAATGACGTCACGGTTGCCGATCCTATACCCGTGCATTGTTCGGGAACCGAATGGAGCTTACTGACTGATGACGCACACTCTTCTGAACACCTAATGCAAAACCATTTCTCCTCCTTCACATACGTTCTCGTAAATTCGAGAGGTTAATAATTATGCCTTAGTACTTAAGGGACATAGTACCAAAAAAAAAAAAAATGGTATACTTGCATTTCAATGCATCGACAGTCATACAGTTTGTGACTTCTTGTTCTCCAGTACCAGCCAGAATGCTTAGCATAACCTACTTGTAGATAAGTTGGGAAATTAATGTTCAGGATCACACATGTTCCATAATCAAGATTTTCATTACCCAAAATGTTCAAGCTTACAACTGTTGAATAACTAAATTCCCTTCAACGGGATGCAATTGTTATGGTATGTCTCCAACCGAGTGATAGAGGTTAGCAACCCAATAAAATAACGATAAAAGTAAGGTGTGTGTTTTTGTATATATATATATATATATATATATATATATATATATTAATATATATAAAGAGTGTGAAGTAATAGTCGAAATTGAAAAAAATAGTTTGCACTAAACAAAATAAAACTTAAATTACTACAATACTTTGAATCCAACTCTAATTAAAAAAGGACTGAGGTGTTTGGTAACTCGATTACAACAGGCAAATAAAGATACCTAAATTAAAGCAACCTTTTATTTGAAGCTCGGTTTGAAAAGTGAGAAGAGTGGGAGATACGTAAACCCATAACGTTGCATGCTTCTGGGAATTAAAATGAATTTGTTGGTTATATTTGATGTCGTCTCCGTGTCAAGAAACTCGTGAATTGTTTCCTCTGAATGCGCAACTTATCCAAATTCAATAAACTTCCAAGTTCTTTATTTGGAAACTTTCTCCTGGCTTTTTATTCTTTTAGTGTTTTTGTTTGGCTAAACTTCGTTATAATAGTGAAGGAATTCTGTGGCACGCTTTCATGATTTATTGTCCTTGTACGTGTACATTTAGAGGAGCATGAGAAATTAAATTGCTTTCAATTTGTTGTTCAATTTTCGCGTTAAGGATGTTAATCAAGTAATATAGATAAAAATGTTTTAAAATTTATTCCCACTTGGGTCAATACAGGATCTATTTTTAGCCAAATAGGACAGAGTGGATAAATAAAAAGTACTTTATTAACAAATGAACATTTAAACAACATATATGTAAGGAAAGTGTGAAGTAATAGAAGGAACTGGCGCTCCGGAAATACAAATGTAAGATAAAACCTGTACTATCACAAGAGGATTACGTATCACGAATTTTCTTTCCTTTAGCAGAACAACAAGAAGGATACTAGGTACCTTTTTTCTCGATTTAACTATTGTCATATCTTTTTAAAGTTTTTCTGTCAACGACGTGACCAGTGATGAGGAGTATCATCACTAGCTTGTGATGTCACTATTTATTTTCAGCCAATAATACCCAAACTATTTGTTAGTTCTGGACATTTTTCTGTTACAAAAAATACTGTTGCAAAACGGATCTATTAAACAGTTTATACTTCCACGGGATTTAAAAGATAATCGCTACTTTGAGCGTAATAATGCGATATAAGTGCGCTTGATAGAAGAGATTTACATTCATTTGGTGAATGAGACACACATAACCTATCTGCAGGAAAGCTTCTGTTTATTTGCACAGGTTTAGGAACGCGAAATCAAAACGGTATTTTCTTTGGCATGAATTATAAACGAGGTTAAAAGTAATGTAATGAAAAATAACACAATTGTACAGTTATAATGTATAACACTGTTAGGCCGAACCTATTGAAAGCGAAGTCTGCAAATGGAGGTGGCTTGGCTAACAATATATAAAGATTTTGGTTGAAAAGTACTTTTTAAATTTTAACATTCCGAAACATTCCGAAACGCATAAAAATTATATTTTGACGTTAGGAAAGGCAGAACAATTAACTCGAATATATACAAATATTCATAGCAGAAGTTAAGTTAAATGTATAAAGAATAAAACAATATTGCTTATAACTGCCCTAAATAATTTTATCTATTATTCTTTGTTTTACAATTATTAATTATTCATAATTGGTAATTAATATCCCAAATTATTATTACTAACTAATTATATCTTTTATTATAATATTATTATTTCTTAGTAAATTCTGTGTAACATTTCTTATTGTTTCGCTAAAAAGGTATGTTGTTATTCTATTAGACACTTACTAAGTTATGTAAAGGGGTTATTAAGCTCTTGGTTAGTAAGGGAGTCAAAGCTTACGAAAAGATGGGATGTAATTAGTAAAAGCAGGATTAGACTGTAGTCTCGTGGCGGGGGGGGGGAGCGGAGCTAGTTAACTAAACTTTGGGCTTGATTGTTTAGGCCGTAATCCCCGTAAGAAATTAATGTTTGTGTAAACATGTTTAATATAAGTTACAAGTTTTTGTACGTTTCTGAGTGCTTGCACCTCTGCTTTTCCTCAATTATTTCCGTTCATTTTTAGAGAGAAACTAATTGAAAGTAGGGCCTGTTACGCAGTAATACAGTACATCCTCAAATACCCAAGGTAAAGTGATAAGGGGAACTTTCGATAATCACGAGTCGTGTATAACGGATCGTGCCAAAAATCAAGAGTAAAATATATGGCATGAACGAAGTGGGGCTCTACATCAAATGAAGAAATTTCGTACATATAAAAAATAAATACAGGATGGAGAATTCATGTTATGCACGTAAAGTAAACGTTTTTAAGTCGTTGCTCTGTGTAGCCAAAACGTGTACTCGTACTGTATATTTTGTTTACTACCTCGGTTAATTCGGAGTTCGGTTAATCGGAGTTCGGATAATCGACGCGCAGTAACTTGGGAAACTAAAAGGTCCGATAGCAACGATGGTCTATAATGATAGTGGTAGATAACGCGCCATGTAAAGTGAAAATATATAAAATAACTCACCTTTTATTCAAACACGACAATATTAAATGACGTCTTTAGGCATATTACTGCACATACATGTAGACTCACCAACTGCAAACATACAAAATAATGTTAGTATGTTCTTTCTTCTTATCCATACACTAAGTACTATTTATTTCAACTCTACTAAAGGTTTGTTTTACACCAAGAAAACTGTTTAGGAACGGGACAGGGGAGGGCAGTCCTATTTGGGCAAATCGGTATACAGGAAATGTTACGTATATACCACTTCAACTGCTCACCACTGCCACAGATTTGGCGCAACTCATTTTACCAGACCTCCCCTTTTAAAAGCTAAATGAATATCACAAATGATATCGTATCTCGAACCTGGAACCATTGCCCACCAAGTACACCACTCAGCTATAAATGTATTTGTATCATGTAAATAATAATACTTTTGATAAAGTATCAGAACCAAAACGACTAAGTAGACAAGTATATGAAGAACCAAGATGGAAATATTTGCTACTGATCAGTACATGGGCATTGGGAATCGCCTAAATGTAAAGAAAATATCCTCCGGTCAAGATATTCGTCTATTGTTACAAAATGCGTCCATTTGGCGGTACCAACATTTCCGAACCCTAAGCATATCTCACTTCTCCTGCCAATATCCCTTCACTCTACCAATATACACTCGGGGCACATAATGCTCTTCTATTCAGAAATATTCCCAAACTTTCCTCATTCATATGTCCGCTACAGAAGCCGCATTATTCCTCGAGGAGAAAGGTTAAAAGCTGTAAGATACAGTGTTTGTATTGTCAAACGTATTTCGATTTCCTTGTCAAATATCAACTGAAAATAAAAACTTAAAAAATTATAATTTAATAACATAAATGTTACTGTAGTAAAACAAAATTAAACCTTTAGCAAAACCTTCACATATAAGATACAGGTAAATTTTACAAAAACTGTCCGTTACTTATTTGTTTACAGTCTTTGCCTTTAGATCCGTGCATTCAAGTCTACTTTTATAAAAGTATTTTTTTACCTTATTTTACTAAACTATAAATCCCTTGAGAAACAAATTTTTTATGTTTAATAAAAATTATTATTACTAGTAGTATTAGTATTATATTTAATATTAATTAATTTTTTGTCACTCTTCAAATTTTAGATTTATTTGTGTTTTCTTTATGTATAATCTTTTCTGTAGTAACGACAAAAACCTGAGTGATTGCTTTTATAAATGTTTGCGCACAACGTAAAAACCCATACGTTTGTCTCGCTGACAGTGCGCAGGCGCAGATCCCTCCTATCTAGGAGCTTAGCTGTCCTTAGAATAGTATGACCGACAAGATCCCACATTTCCATAATGTTTGGCCGCCGGTATTTGAAATCACTTTGCCCTTTCCACCACCCTGTTGGTTTTGGGCTCTGTATAATAGCGCCATCATTGATAACAAAAGCGCGATGAATGGAGTTTTGGATTTGACAAGATGTTACAGGTTACAGAGGTTTTATTGATGTTTACGCTAAATAATAGTTGTATATATGAAATAACAAATTCAGTACGAGTCGAAGTTGGAAGGATATAAACAACACTATAATTAAAGGACATAGCAAAATAAAGATTCAATTAATAAATGGTAAAAGAAAATTTAAAAACAACATCAATAATAAATATAAAAACAAAGAAATAATTTTAAAAAAATAGAATAAATAAAAAAACTGTTAAAACGTAGCAGAATTAATCTTTGGCAAGATTACATAAGTGTTACTAATAATACAACCAAAAATGACTATTAAATAAGCTCATTTATTGAGCCGTGTAGAGACTGACTGGTGCCCAAACAGGACGTCAGCTATAAGCTTGTGTTTACCCTAAAGCAGAATCTGACTCAGCGGACAAAATGTCTACCACAAATATACCTCCACACGATTTTAACTTTTCGCAAAGATTAACGTTTATTCAAACATTGCAATTTTTAAGATACAATTTGTTTAGAAAGGATTATAAAATTCTAATCAAGATATTAAAATCCATTTTTCTAATGGTGTTAGTTTTTACTACATTTGTCTTCATTTACTAACTTCCCTCCCCCCCTTCATATAAACAAATATATTAAACTAAATTTAAAAAGCTGTAGGCCTGAATGATTTGAGAGTAAACAACGATTTACCTCAATTATTAAAAGATTTCTTAAAGTTTTTTTTTGGTTCCTTCTATTAGTTTACAATCTCCTTGTATATCTTGTTTCAATTTTTAATCGTTAATAAATTACTTATTGTTCATTCACTCTAGCTCGAATACCTCTTTTTTAAAACTTGTAGTGGATCACATTTAATAATATTAAAGTATTTTCAAATATTAATTCATTAATAAATTCCATAATTGATTAATTTTAGTTTTATATAGGGAAATATTTTTCACAAATGGGCAAGGTATGCATATAGTTATTTCGTCCCATTTGGATTGAAATAAATAGTAACATATGATTTCATAAAACGTAACACATGATTTTACGTTATAAGTTATTTGGTAAAACAGCTGTTTGAACGCATAGGCTATGTTACTTCATTTATAATAGTTATAATTATTTAATAAAAAGTACGAAAAGTAAGTTTTTACTTGGTGTTACCAATTAGGGCTTGATTTTAAAAGATTTTTTTTGTTTGTTTTTAATTTTTTTCTTTAAAATATTACACGTAAATTACAATTGGGCAGTGCAAGACCACATTACGCTACAAAGAACTGATCATACGCCCCAGCAAGACTAGAACAACTTATGTTACGTCTGTAAACACTATATTTTAATCTGCGCCTGGAAAAAAATATCTACGTTTGTAGAGTTCCTTGAGACCCAGTAACTGAAACATATTCCCCAAACTGGAACACCAATGGAGACACACAACAGAAATGTAATTGAAACCATTGCACATACTAGTTGGATTTTGATTTGCTATGTCGTTGTCAATTATTCTAATTAAATTTATTTATTTACTCAATAATTTAAAATTTATTTAAATTATTCACTCATGAACACCTCACTTGTTCATATTTGTCTCGGTTATTCTGTTAAGGTAACATTGTGACGTCACTACAGAGGTGAAAGCGTTAAGTTAATTGAGAGTTACGGCGTCTGCGGTGTTGCCGCGTTCAGTCCTAATTTCCCTTTATTTGTTCTGGGAGCGTTATATATGCTAAGCATAAATCACAGAGCGACATTTCAATACAACGCCTAGAGCTAATGTAATAGTTTTACGCTATAATATTCCTCCATTCAAAGGAATTGTTTGTGTGACGTAGATATTAAGTAAATTTTATAAGAGGTTAATATGATAACCTCGTTTACAATTAACTTTTACAATTAAAGTTTGGAAGATGCGAAGTTTTAGCTTTGCGTCCGTAGAGGTTTGCTTCTTATACATGTTTTAGAAGGTTCTGGGGACAGTGAATAATATTAGACCCTGTACAAAGAACACATGAAAAAAAAACTACTTGGGATTTTTAAAATAAGAAACCTCTAAAGCTTTGTAATTGAAAACTTACAGAGCCTTCTTTTGAATCAAACTGAACGAAGTGAAGTCAGTCAACATATCTACTTTAAAAATAATGTATTAAAAGATCCTAGACTATTGGATGTTAATGTAATTTTAATCCCTTATGACAATAATTCTAAACATCTAGGTATGACCTTAATGCTAAACTAAGATGGAAACACCACATCAAAAAAAGAAGGAGGAATTAAATATCAAATATCCCAGGTACTATTGTAATAAAACAAAAATATACAATCAGATCTTGAAACAAGTTTGGCTCTATGGCGGCCAACTGTGGGGATGTGTAAGGGAATTAAATGTTCCAAAATACGGTACTGGTAAAAAGATACCACTTGGTATGTGAAGACAAATATATTTACCGAGATCTGATTATTCCGACGATACCAGAATAAATAAAGAAGATGGCTATAATACGTGAAAGGAGACCTCTCCTTCATCCAAAGTGTCTCTTCAACTTCACGATAATCAATCCATGGTTTAAAGATTGAAGAGAACCAAACCATTTGAGTTTGTAGTGTTTTGTTGTGCTGTGCTAGTTCTAATATATATAATTGACAATAATGAGACGAGAACTAATGGGGCAATGGGCACTGTAGTTATATGAGTGTTTAGGTATTGCAAGAAATATTAATGGTTGGTCTAATAAGACAGTAATAATAATAATATTTAAAGAAACAATAAGAGTAGGTCTCATCGTAGGTATAACGTTTTATACAACCAAACTGATCGCATTACATCAAAGCAATCCCGCATCGCATTGATGAAGCCAGATAATCTGACCCGAATAATGCTTTATCCACGTTTAAAGGTAGAACTGCACATAAACTAGAACTATTCATATTTTGCATCTCGTAAAGAGATCCACGTCGAGCCACGGGACAAAGAAACCCAACACAAGTCTCGAGGGATTTCAGATTACTGAATACGGTGCATTATAAAGTTAAATACGTCATTGTGAATAATAATCTTTTCCGATTCGTTTTAATATTGTTTATTTTTGCATCCATTGTTTTCTGCAGCAAACTTTCCTTTATCCCAAAGCAGGGCTTTAGTTAGATTGGATTATACACAAGAACGCCATTGATAAAGTTCCGAATAGATTTGCAGCTGATGAATATGTTGGAAGATGAATAGCTTTATACTAGTATCAGACATTGTGTAATATTGCATATAGTTAGTGCAGAAATGCTAGCATTGTACAACAGTTAGAGGAGGTTGTCTGGTGGATACGTAATTACGAACGCAACTGCGACACAGAAACGCAGTCTGGTGTCAAAAAGGCAAAACCTAAAAGAGAAGTAACTTGTGGCGATTTGTTGCCATCTATATTTAAAGGATGAGACATTGTCCTAATGAAATTTTAGGAAAATAGTGATTGCAAATGAAGTAAAAGGAAATATTTGTCCTAGATTATGATAAACCGGTTTAATAAAAAGGCAATTTTTTTAAGTAGTTTTTTTTTTAAATTAGTGCAACGTTTTGACAACTGGTTCTTTGCCCTTACCAAGCCTGCAGTCCTATAAAAACCCCAATTTATAAAATTTAATGCTCTAATGAGTACATTGAACCCTAATTGTATGGATTCTTTTTTTTATAGGACTACATGCTTAATAAGGGCAACGAACTAGTTCCCAAAACTTTGCACTAATTAATAAACCTCTTAGACTCGATATTCAACCAGTTCATCATTGTTTAATCCTTATTTCGAGTGCTCAAATAAACCTTAAAATACAACGTTTATGGAACTCAAATCCTTAAAGGAAATATGCAAAGATAGACTGCAAAGTGTCCCAGGTAGAATGAAAAGGTAGCGCTGTTAATTCAGAGAACACTTGGAAGGTTAAAAAGAAAATTGCTGAAAGTAAAAGGACTGAGAATTAGAAGGAAAGCGAATGAAGTGCTAAATGAGGTTTTGAAATTTAGGAACAAAATCTAAACCAGTTATCATCTGCGAGAAAAGTGAGGGTGAGATATTTTCAGTTACGTAGAATTACCAATGAAAATCGGATGAAGGTCAGTCTCTCTGGAATACTCGACAATCCTATTTCAGAATAGTATTTCCGTAGATTGGTAGGTCATTTCCCTCTCCATTTACTTTGCTCGTTGGGAAAAATGTCTATCAACTAAGCTGGTCTGATCACAATTTATTTGAAATAATTTACTGTGGTTGGATATTTATTAACACTTATACACTTATAACTGCAAATATTTTTATTTTAACCAGATGTAAGTTTCGGTTAACAAATAACCATCCTCAGAGGCATGGCAAACAAGATTTACTAACTCTACTCCCTTATATATAATCTAGCAAAGTATATATGGTGTTGGTCAATCTTCCCTTTAAGGCTGTTAAGAGTTCCTTGCCGATGATCTGAATAGTTGGGCAGATACCAAGTCAAACCATCTACCCAAGTCATACAGACTAGAATGTCTCCTACCGAGTTCCCCACAACTGTCAATATTACCCTGCACTATAACCTGAATCCAGTTGTGGTATTTTCGTATCGTTAAATGTCCGTAGAATCCCAGTACTTTCTCCTTTAGGCTTTGGTAGCTTCAAGATATTCGCACTGTACCTCTGCTAGCCACTTCCAAGTTCATTTTTATTACAGTTTCGCCCTTAGTCCTTGCTACATATTCATATAACATAGGCAAAAACACATCAAATTTGGGTTGTTTGAGAGACATTGGGGTAACGCTGTATGAGGTAAACTTGCAAATAAAGTCACTGTATGGTGCTTTCAATTTTTTTTTATTTTCAAAAGCATTCTCTACTGCGTGTCTTATCATGTTGTTTGCCCATGTTACCCCCATGTTTCCTCATGTTACAAAATAGAGTTCAATTGTTTTCGTCCTTAATGTTTAAGTTTATGCGTTGATTTATGTAGTTTTCTAGACAACTTCAGTCTTTTAAAAAAAGCAATAATCTATTAAAATATCTTGTTACTATGTTTGCTTATAAAATATTGTTGACTTGCTTCTTGAGTAAATTACCAACAATTTGTTTTTGTAACCATCGTTCCTTTACGTAATTCTTAACGTAATTAAGTTAAACCTTCAAAACAACACTTGATTTTAATTAATTTGGCTTATTTCCCTCCTCCTTCTCCCCATCTAAGTCTCACTAATACTCACTGATTCTCCAAAACAACATGTAGGCCTACATCATTACAATTTTACTTTTTAAAGATTTCCAAATTTACAAATATTTATTCGTATGGTCCAGGTTCTTTCACGTATATTCCCTATCGTATGTATAGGGGTTTCCTGGGTAGGGTTTTCCCCTTATAACCTGTATAGGGTTTGGATTCGTTCTTGCCAGTTTTTTCATCTCGTTCTCCACGCAACACTTACCTTAACTTTTTCTTTCACTGGTCTCCGAATATCAGCTCATTAGGTCTAACGGAATGGGTTTATGCCTACCTAAGACTAAGTCCTGAGTCTGAGGATCCATCCCTTAGATAAGCCCAACCTATAGTGGATGAAGGCCTGATTGAACTACCTGGAGCTAAGAAAACAGAGGTATAGAGGTACGAAAGCCTGGCGGTTCGGAAGGTTCTACTGGTCGACGTAATCGAACCTCTATGCTTGGTTAGAGTTCGTCTCGTCAAATAGCCGGCCAGGTCTTATAGTGAGGTCGCGAGATTCTTACATGCTGGTAACACAGGTCGTGACACCACATCTCACTGGCCTGACGCTAGTCACATAGTGTGAGTCACAGGATTGAGAATGAATTCGCGGGGTAGAGGTTTCATATGCTTACCTGGAGATCCTTGCACATGAAGGATATATCTTTGTGTTCCTTGACAAAGAGGTAGGGTATGATGACAGGTTTTTATTGTTCCCATTCTTTCCTTTTCGCCACCATTCTTACTCAAATACACTTTTCCATAACACACTGGGGCTTGTCCTCCTATTATCTAGTAGCTCCGACTATCCATATTGCTGCATAGACAATCAATTCTGATGCATAACATTTGTAGTAGAGATAATAGCCGCATCTGTGAGAACGAAGGCTAGACATGGGCTGCCAAACGAAATTTTGGGACAGGAGACCCGGGTAGAATAGAAATAAATGGCTTGGTACATGGACAAATAACCCTGATTCCTTTATTCCTGGTAGTTAAGGCGTTATAACTATATAAAACCAGAAGGAATCTGTGCATTTTAATATTCAACAGAAATTCTCACGTTATTTTTTGAAATGTTAAGAGATAATGAGAAAGTGTTTTATTTTTCGTTACATTTCTCACTTTAATGTTTAGTTTTGGGGCAGAGCTGAGTTACTTCAATGCCACTCAAGTACTTACAATCTTTTGGCATTTAAATAGTAAACTGAAGCGCTAAATATGGGCAAGTACATTGCCTTAGCAAAAATATGAAACAAGACTTTAATTCTACACATTTTATCAAACTATTATTAACAAATTACGTCATTTTCTTTGTACACTGACTCAGGTAACCTTCGAAAATTATTACTTCAATTCTTTCCTATAAACTCTCGATAAGAACAGTGGATTTGATTGGTTATAACAAAATGTTTTCACTATCACAGTTAAGTCTTGCATTAAAATACAGCTTAACGCAATCACACGATGAAGGAACAACCCCTTTTTATGGGAATCAGATTTTTATAGTAAAGGAGAAAATCAATTCGAGGCGCGGGAACAATGTATGCAGTGTATATTAGAGCCACAGCCTTTGTGAGTTGTGAAACGTTTTTACGTAATTTGCAGTGCTTTTAAGATAAACTGGGAAAATGGAGCGTATAAATATTTAATGCGTCACTTGTCTAGAACAAGTATCGACAGACTGGTAACAGTTGCAAATGTTGCCCGTTAACGATAATGCTAATCTAGACGTGTGTAAATATTTAGATTTTAATAAATGTAATATATACTTTATAAAGTGAAACAATGTCTGACTTTCTAACGCAGAAAAAAAGATGTCACTGTATGATGAGATGGAGTGTTACATTTTGTAGTTGAATTTAAAATCAATTTACAACATGCATAGTTCATATTTACACTCGAAAGACGGTTGCATTGTAAAATTGCAAGTAAATTTTACAAATTAATTAAATAAAAGCGTGCCGTCCAGCACACATGCTTAGGAGAATGTCACTCGAGGCCAGCTGCCTTCTTGCAATACATTTTCTCCCCTTCATCAACAATACGAGCAGCCCTTTAGCCATACACAATGTACATATTTAATAATTGGAATATTTTGAGGGGCAGAGAACAGTAATTATTATCGTTAAATAATGATATATTCTGTGTAAGAAAAGCAGAAGGTAGATGACAAAGAAGAAGGTAGAAAAACGAGCAAAAAGTAGAAAAAAATTCTGAAGGTAAGGGAGAAAACAGAAAGTAGACAAGGAAATAGAAGGTAGACGAAATCGGAGGTAGAGGAGAAAGCGAAAAGTAAAGAGAAGAGCGGAAGATAGAGGAGAAAGAAGGAGGTACAGGAAGAACCGTAATGTCTAGGACAAAGGAAAAGGTAACAGAGGCAGCAGAAGGTAGAGTAAAAGCAAAATAAAGAGGAAAAACAGAAGGTAGTGGAGAAAACAGAGTGTAGACGAAAAAACCGGAATAGTAAGAGGAAAAGGAAATACGGGAGAAAGGAGAATGGGGAGAAAAAGTTTTGATTTACGCAGAAAAAACAGCCGGAAAGTATGTAAGTATAACACTCTGAGTAAACTACTGAACAAACATTCTACTAAATAATCTTCTCTAGTAAGTTATTATAGCTGCTGATACTTTTTCGGTTTGTGACGTAATGAGGAAGATAAGTAAGTAAGTGATTCCCGGAAGCTTAACATTTAATATTAATTAGTATCTCCTATAACTACAACCTTATAAATCCATAAAGCTGGTAGGCAAGTGTACGTGAATAAATTGCGTGTATACGAAAACACATTTCACTTCAAACTTATCCAATATATTTTATTTTTCACACATTCTGTATGCTTTATGTGAATTCTTTTTAATAACAATTAAAAAATACTCCCTTTTTAATCCCAACGAAATTGTTTCTAGTTTAGACTTGGTACCCTTTCATCCCTTTTCCCGACCCACCCTTCAATCCAAACAAGTAAATTACTTACTTCTTACTTCAGCCAACGCCCGTCCTTGGCCTCTCAACCATCCGAAGCCGTGCCTCCCAGTATAATGTAGCGAGTCCTTCCCTGGACTCCTCGTGAAAGATATCCTTCAGGCCGTCACAAGTGGTAAGATGCTCTGCCGTCGCTTCGTTGTCGGAGCAGAGTGGGCAGATTGGTGTGTCTACCACTTTCATGCGATGCAGGTGTCTCTGCAGGTAGTCATGTCCAGTGGTCATCATAAATAAGCCACTGCTACGCCTCTCGGAAGATCCAGTGGTATGCTTGATTGGATGATCTTTTCCCATTGCTTTCCTGTAGCAGCTTGTTTCCTGTTCCGTTTCACGGAGTCGCTGATAGTGCTGTTTATACTCCGACAGATACTGCGGTATGAGAGGGGGAGGATCGGCTGCGCCATGGAGCAGCCATGCTTGGCCAAACTATCTGCTTTTTCGTTTCCTCTGATGTCACAGTGCCCCGGCACCCATTGTACTGCGATCTGTGTTGTTTTTTGTAACATGCGGAGTGTTTTCTGGCAGTTGTTTATTTCCTTCCCTTCTTGTGGCTTTGGGGAAGTGATCGCCTGAATCGCAGATGTTGAGTCCGAGAGGAAAACTACCTTCTTGGTGTTGGCCGACAGAAGAATCTCTCTGGCCCCTTCGCCGATGGCGGTCACTTCTCCTTCGAAGTTGGTTCCGTTTTTCCCAACTGCTATTGATTTTTGCCCAATTGAGGAGAAATATCCGGCTCCGCATGCGTCATGCATTGCCGATCCATCTGTGTACACACGCAGCCATTCGTTGGCCGGATACCTCTCGTTGATCATAGCTTCTGTTAGTGCTATGAGTTCGCAGATTTGGATGTCAGCTTTTCTCAGGCTTACACCAGGTATTGATGCGCACGATGGTATTTCGGTCCTTTCCTTTATATATTTCGTTTTCCTGAAAGGTTGTCGCTCTGATTCTTCCAATCCATGTCTTCTTCTTATTTCTGCGGCTTTTGCCAGTGGTGTGACTTGGGTTTTAACCCTTTGGTTTGCGCATCTGTATTTCTTCCAGAAGTCATCGTTGGTTCTTAAGGCCCTTTCAAAGAATTTGATAGTAGCTTTGTCTCTGCGAGCGTTAAGGGGTTCAATGTCTGTTTGCATATTTCTAAGCAATTCTTATCAGTATAACTAAGACTTCCTCTCCGATATGACAAACGTCCTTAGCTATGCCTGCGTTCCTTAGAGTGACTAAAACAAAGTTTCAAGTGTACAATATTATATCGTTTTTGGGTAGGATAGTACTCAACCTACCACTCCAGAGGTAATGCATTGAATACAATAATTTAATATATTCCCACTTATGTAACAACCCCTCTCAACTTCAGCGTGTGCCCAGCATTTTAATTTGATAAATAAACAATTAGATGTAAATATATTTAACTACGTTTACAATTAAATAAATGAGGTAAATTAGCATTTCTGACTTTCTATCTTTTTAATTTTATTATTATTATTATTAACAATCATAGTACGGGTTTAGCAAAAACAGTGAGATATCATATCTATTTTCATAAACAATTATATGCGTGCGTAAAATATCAAATCATTTTATCAGTTTGACAATGAGACTTTGTCCCTTGTATAATTCCTGCCCTCCTCTTAGCAACCCCTATATATCTATACCTTCACAATCATTCCTGTGAAGAAAGCAATTTCTTCTTAGGCCATACTTCATACAGTTTATTTCCCACCTTTACAAAAGTTTTACTTACTTCATTCATCAGCTGCTATTTTTTAATCAGTTTGCTTTTATCTCTTTTCCTTTCAACTAATTTCCATAAATGCAGAGCATGTCTTCGAGACCACTATTCCTCTATCGGTGTATCTAGAACTAATCGCTCAACTGCAATAGGTGTTTTTATAATTTTCCCCCTGCTTTACAATTTAATTTGATATCTTTTGGCTTTTTCTTTGCTATCTGAAGTTTCCTTCAGGTTCAGCCTTTTTTACACTCACTCAGGCGAAGGATGGGCTTGTTCATCCCTCCTCTAATCCACGCAACACGTAACTGCTCGTACTTCTTCAAGCTTTATGGGTAACTTATATAAGACGTTATTTTTACCGTTGCCATGACTACTGTTTGCGAATGCAATGCACTTATTCTTCTTGCCACAATATAAACATTTTATCTGAAACCGGTTCAGTAATTCGCCCTTAGAGTCAAAGAATAAATATAATGTCCAAGCATGTTTTACATTTCCTTCTGAATTGTTCCCATCTTTTTTCGACTTCAAATCGTTCACCCATTCATGTCTTTTCCATTGAATTGCCAATAAGTTTCAGCTTCTTTAAAGCACATTTCTTTAGTGAAAGCAATAGTGAAAGCAATTTTTAATAAATAACAGTAAAAGAACAACAGACAGAATGCTACTATGCTAACGATGTTGTTTTTCAATTTAAATTGATTTTCATACTTTGTGACGTCACTGTCGAGGAATCTGGACGTCAGTTTAGCTTTGCCAATGCTATTGGACACTCGGCAATAAATGAACTGACTTAAAACGTTTACTTCGCTTCGGTAAAACGATAAAACAATTAAACGGGATTTACTGCACGTTCAGGTTGGCAATAATTTACATTGCTACAAAAATCAGTTTATTTAAAGCTTTTCTGTATCGCATTATTAACCCGACGTCCATCAGAGCTCGCTACTGACTTGTGCTCTATAGCATCGCCATTACTTTCTTCCACAACGTACAAAGCCGGGAACTTATCTAGTTTTATTTTAAATATTTTGTTGAAAAAATTTTCGATATTGCTTTTGGTGTTTAAAACACAATAATAATAGTTTATTGAGATACCAAACTTTTTTGTTCTTTTTTGGTTCGTTAAGCATTGAGACGGGTTTTCTGTGTTGT
>JBAIZL010000010.1:6545130-6732630 GCA_036971475.1 Prosapia bicincta | reverse complement strand
ACTCTGTAATATTATTTTTGTAATACTTTGTTATTCTCTGTAATATTTTGTTGTTCTCTGTAATACTTTGTTATTCTGTTTAATACTTTGTTATTCGGTGTAATACTTTGTTAATCTGTGCAATATTTTCATTATTTCTGTAATAATTTCTTTTTCTGTACAATAGATTTTGGTCTCTGTAGCACTTTATTCATCTATGTGACATTTCCTTTGCCACTGTAACTGAACAAACCATCTCTGTAGTACATTTGTTTGTCTCTATAACATATTATTCGTCTCTGTAATTCTATCATTGACTCTGTAATATTTTTTTTATCTCTGTAATGATTTCTTTTCTTCCATAATAATTTCATTCTCTTTAAAATACGTTTCTTTGTCTCTTCAGGGCGTCGTTAATCTCTGTAATATTTTGCCACTGTAACACTGTGTTCGTGTCTATAACATTTATTTATTTATTTTTAATAATAAATAAAAAAAAATAAATTAAAATTTTGCTTTATTGACCCAAGTAGGAATCAAATTTACAAAGACGTTTGTTTGTATACTTGTTTATCCATTGCATAAACATATTTTAATAACAGGTAATCATCTAGTGACCTATCTACAGAACCTAAGCTATGCCTGAAACATACGTCTGTTAGCTATTTTCACAGTTTTTAAAAATTCTAAAATATAATTACGGAACCTGGTTTTGCCGTTTATAGCACATCAATTATTAAAAAACGACATATATCTTTACTAACACCAAAATAATGTCATTGTTCTGTAGGGGCCTAACCAGAAAATTTATTTTACTTGAACCTAAATTCCTCACGTATTATTAGCTCTTCACCGAGTAGATGAGGATATATTTTCTTATCGAGATCTTGAATCCCTCACGTACTGTTGCAGGTCACCGAATTAATTAGGATACATCATCTTATCGAGATCTTGAATCCCTCACGTACTGTTACAGGTCACCGAATTAATGAGGATACATCTTCTTATCGAGATCTTGAATCCCTCACGTACTGTTACAGGTCACCGAATTAATGAGGATACATCATCTTATGTAGATCTTGAATCCCTCACGTACTGTTACAGATCACCGAATTAATGAGGATACATCTTCTTATCGAGATCTTGAATCCCTCACGTACTGTTGCAGGTCACCGAATTAATGAGGATGCATCTTCTTATCGAGATCTTGAATCCCTCACGTACTGTTACAGGTCACCGAATTAATGAGGATACATCTTCTTATCGAGATCTTGAATCCCTCACGTACTGTTACAGGTCACCGAATTAATGAGGATACATCTTCTTATCGAGATCTTGAATCCCTCACGTACTGTTACAGGTCACCGAATTAATGAGGATACATCTTCTTATTGAGATCTTGAATCCCTCACGTACTGTTACAGGTCACCGAATTAATGAGGATACATCTTCTTATCGAGATCTTGAATCCCTCACGTACTGTTACAGGTCACCGAACTAATGAGGATACATCTTCTTATCGAGATCTTGAATCCCTCACGTACTGTTACAGATCACCGACTTAATGAGGATACATCTTCTTATCGAGATCTTGAATCAATCACGTACTGTTACTGGTCACCGAATTAATGAGGATACATCTTCTTATCGAGATCTTAAATCCCTAACGTACTGTTACAGGTCACCGAATTAATGAGGATACATTTTCTTATCGAGATCTTGAATCCCTCACGTACTGTTACAGGTCACCGAATTAATGAGGATACATCTTCTTATCGAGATCTTGAATCCCTCACGTACTGTTACAGGTCACCGAACTAATGAGGATACATCTTCTTATCGAGATCTTGAATCCCTCACGTACTGTTACAGATCACCGACTTAATGAGGATACATCTTCTTATCGAGATCTTGAATCAATCACGTACTGTTACTGGTCACCGAATTAATGAGGATACATCTTCTTATCGAGATCTTAAATCCCTAACGTACTGTTACAGGTCACCGAATTAATGAGGATACATTTTCTTATCGAGATCTTGAATCAATCACGTACTGTTACAGGTCACCGAATTAATGAGGATACATCGTCTTATCAAGATCTTGAATCCCTCACGTACTGTTACAGGTCACCGAATTAATGAGGATACATCTTCCTATCGAAATCTTGCATCCCTCACGTACTGTTACAGGTCACCGAATTAATGAGGATACATCTTCTTATCGAGATCTTGAATCCCTCACGTACTGTTACAGGTCACCGAAGTAATGAGGATACATCTTCTTATCGAGATCTTGAATCCCTCACGTACTGTTACAGGTCACCGAATTAATGAGGATACATCTTCTTATCGAGATCTTGAATCAATCACGTACTGTTACAGGTCACCGAGTTAATGAGGATACATCTTCTTATCGAGATCTTGAATCCCTCACGTACTGTTACAGGTCACCGAATTAATGAGGATGCATCTTCTTATCGAGATCTTGAATCCCTCACGTACTGTTACAGGTCACCGAATTAATGAGGATGCATCTTCTTATCGAGATCTTGAATCCCTCACGTACTGTTACAGGTCACCGAATTAATGAGGATACATCTCCTTATCGAGATCTTGAATCCCTCACGTACTGTTACAGGTCACCGAATTAATGAGGATGCATCTTCTTATCGAGATCTTGAATCAATCACGTACTGTTACAGGTCACCGAATTAATGAGGATGCATCTTCTTATCGAGATCTTGAATCCCTCACGTACTGTTACGGGTCACCGAATTAATGAGGATACATCTTCTTATCGAGATCTTGAATCCCTCACGTACTGTTACGGGTCACCGAATTAATGAGGGTGCATCTTCTTATCGAGATCTTGAATCAATCACGTACTGTTACAGGTCACCGAATTAATGAGGATGCATCTTCTTATCGAGATCTTGAATCAATCACGTACTGTTACAGGTCACCGAATTAATGAGGATACATCTTCTTATCGAGATCTTGAATCCCTCACGTACTGTTACGGGTCACCGAATTAATGAGGATGCATCTTCTTATCGAGATCTTGAATCCCTCACGTACTGTTACAGGTCACCGAATTAATGAGGATGCATCTTCTTATCGAGATCTTGAATCAATCACGTACTGTTACGGGTCACCGAATTAATGAGGATGCATCTTCTTATCGAGATCTTGAATCCCTCACGTACTGTTACAGGTCACCGAATTAATGAGGATGCATCTTCTTATCGAGATCTTGAATCCCTCACGTACTGTTACAGGTCACCGAATTAATGAGGATGCATCTTCTTATCGAGATCTTGAATCAATCACGTACTGTTACGGGTCACCGAATTAATGAGGATGCATCTTCTTATCGAGATCTTGAATCAATCACGTACTGTTACAGGTCACCGAATTAATGAGGATGCATCTTCTTATCGAGATCTTGAATCCCTCACGTACTGTTACGGGTCACCGAATTAATGAGGATACATCTTCTTATCGAGATCTTGAATCCCTCACGTACTGTTACGGGTCACCGAATTAATGAGGGTGCATCTTCTTATCGAGATCTTGAATCAATCACGTACTGTTACAGGTCACCGAATTAATGAGGATGCATCTTCTTATCGAGATCTTGAATCAATCACGTACTGTTACAGGTCACCGAATTAATGAGGATACATCTTCTTATCGAGATCTTGAATCCCTCACGTACTGTTACGGGTCACCGAATTAATGAGGATGCATCTTCTTATCGAGATCTTGAATCAATCACGTACTGTTACAGGTCACCGAATTAATGAGGATGCATCTTCTTATCGAGATCTTGAATCAATCACGTACTGTTACGGGTCACCGAATTAATGAGGATGCATCTTCTTATCGAGATCTTGAATCAATCACGTACTGTTACAGGTCACCGAATTAATGAGGATACATCTTAAAAAAAACATACTTACTAGTTATCGATTGAGGTGTTTAAAACATTCTTATAAAATTGAATATATTTCTCTACTAATTCAATAAATTTAAGACGGATAATTAATAATATTTTATTAGAAGTATGTTAAACAGTGTTTCGTCCGCGAGGGAAAAGCTAACATTTACCTCGATGAATCAGCAATGCCACCTTAACATGCTCCTCTCTTGAAACGATCAAATAAAAAAATTTCTGCCGAAATAAAATCCCTTTCCACCCCTTAAACTTTTCAATATACACACGGGGCACATAATATACCGCTACTCAGAGATCCTCGCCAAATTTTCTTATTCATATGTTCGCTACTTATCCAAGAATATTTAGCAGAGGACTAAAGGTTTATAATAGTGTACTTTTAAAATATATTTATAATTTAAAAGTACTTTTGTCCACAAAAATAATTATCATTAAAGACAATGATAATGGAAATATTTCGAACTAAATCACAACTAAAACGAGGGATTAAAGTTATAGCTAATAGTAATGTATGTTAGAAAGTATTATTAGGAATAAAAATTAAGATTGAACATGTTTTAAAATATCTTTTTTTAAAATAAAGAATAACTTTGTTTTAGCTTAAATAGGCAAGAATATACGTTGAAATAGACAAGAATATACGTTGAAATAGACAAGAATATACGTTGAAGTAGACAAGAATATACGTTGAAATAGACAAGAATATACGTTGAAATAGACAAGAATATAGTTGAAATAGACAAGAATATAGTTGAAATAGACAAGAATATACGTTGAAATAGACAAGAATATACGTTGAAATAGACAAGAATATACGTTGAAAGAGACAAGAATATACGTTGAAATAGACAAGAATATACGTTGAAATAGACAAGAATATACGTTGAAATAGACAAGAATATACGTTGAAATAGACAAGAATATACGTTGAAATAGACAAGAATATATGTTGAAATAGACAAGAATATACGTTGAAATAGACAAGAATATACGTTGAAATAGACAAGAATATACGTTGAAATAGACAAGAATATACGTTGAAATAGACAAGAATATAACTAAAAACATTACAAAAATGTAAAACAAAACTACGAAATAACCTTTGCAGATAACTCTCTATTATCCAGTAACATCATGGTAACATAGAAACGTATTTTATCTATTAATAACGGTCAATTTATATTTAAACTGAAGTTACAGGAGTTAAAGTCTCTTATTGACTCCCAATTGGAAGCCGAAATGTTATCGCAAGAAGCCAATCTGCTAGAGTTACGACCGCCTCTGTGAATGCGAGTAAAGGCGTATTCTTATAGAAATAGGGTGATCATTATTATATTGTTACGAGTATAGCCCTTATGCCCTTATTCTTGTTATTGCCAAAGGAGTAAAATTGTTGATTCCGTTTTTCCGTGGAAAGAGCTTCTAAGCTGTATATTATTGTGTTGAGTTTATTTTTCTGTTCATTCTATTAGTTCACACTCTCCCTATATATATATATTATATATGTTGTTCACATTTTCCATCGATAATGAGATATATTTTCTTATTCAAATACATCTTTTAAACTTGTATTGCAGGACACTTGATAGTTATAGGGTGCTTTCAAATATTAATTTATTTATTAAAACTAAATACAATAGAGTCTCGAATTTCCGAGTCCTGAGTTTTTAAGGTACTTTCCAGCTTATTTTTATCTCAGACCTACCTTTTATAATCTGTCTTGGAAGCGACTGAAGAGGAAGAAAGCTTTGGGCGATTTCTAAAATAATTACAGTTAATGACGCTGTGTACTGGATAGCACAATCATGGAATGAAATAAAAGGAGAAACATAAGGTAAGTCATAGGACAAAACCCTGAAATAATAAAACTGTTGACTGTGTTATTGATACACAAGAAGAAAGTGGTTTTACATTTCTTATCAAGAAACTTCCAGGTGATGAAAATGTCGATGATACTGTCGTACGTCAATAGATGAGTGAGGACGAACGTAAGTAACTAGCGATAACACACGTTACGACCGTACAAGAAACTACTGATGACGAGAATAAAGATTGAAGTTCGACCGAGACGATACTAAAGGTAATTTATACGGTGAAGGAACGACAAGCTTTGAAAACTCACTACGCTATTTTGAACAACATACAGAAACCATGCTAACAGCTGTGCTGAAGAACGTCAACACGACAAAGAAGCACGAAAACTATTTGATAAGCAGACGCAGAATACCCTTTAGCCGAACAATGTAGCAACCGTGTGAACAATGTATCCCAAAGCAAGATTAAATTCATGTAGTACTGTAAGCAATACAGTTCTATACACGTACTCTATGACTTCCTAATTAGAGTAATGTATAATGGTTCAGTAGATCTCCTATTTTTCTAACATATGGGAACGTATTTCCGTGTAATTCGAGTTTTTGTTAATCCGTGAGGGTCTCGGTCCCGTCTACCTCGAATTATCGTGACTCTACTGTAATTATTTTAATAATTAAGTTTGCTCTCTATTTTGCTATATTGTGATATATCCGGCATATGTGTATGTATATTTATACTAATTGTAAATATTCAATTTAGATTAACTAAACTATATTTTTTTTGACTCGTGTAGGAATTTAGTTATTGTTTTTAAGATTTGTATGTAAAGCGAAATTTGTCCTTATATTGTTTGCAAATTTTTATACTTTAACAATAAACCTTTTTCTGACTTTCTATTAAAAAAAAAACTTCATAATAAAAACGTTTTATTTTCACATAAAAACGTACACGAAAACTACTAGAAGGAGTTTTGCGCAAATATAGTATCAGCTGTCAGTGGTAGGTATGGTAACATAACAGTCTCGCCTTAGTGATCTAGTTTGCAGACAAAGCTACCATATCAAGTGGTGGAATTACCTTGCAGCAACGGCTTTCATAAAGCGATGCAATAGAAACCTTATCACCTTGTATTATATTCGCATTAAGTATGAATACTACTTGAGTTATTGAGTGTCAGTAACCCACCTGCCAAAGAAACATTGCTTCAATGAAACCAACTCATTCGACTTTGGAGTAATAAAATGTCTCTAAGCTCAAGATTGTTCACTGACGTTCACCAAACTTGATATGTTCAAAAACAGAAAATAAATAGGTAAAATCCTTGGATTAGGCAGGAATAGTGTTCGTACTACGTATGGCCGATATTAGCTGAGAGTAACGTCACGGTGGGCGATCCTACACTCGTGTATTGAACAAAATCAACCTTATTAGCCGTACTGATTGATGACGCACACTTTCTCCCCCTTAACATACGTTCTCGTAAATTCGCGTGGTTTATAATTATGTATTTAAAGTACACATTAACAACAAAAAATGGTTTACAAGCATTCCCCAGTACCATCTAGAATTGCAATGCTTAGCACACGTTATTTCAAATGAGCATACAAATTTTATAATATTTGATAAGTTATGTGTTCATGTTTTTAAACAAGGTACAAAATAAAATTTATTGTCAATTCCTACTTAGGTCTACAAATATAGATTTAATTTTGGAAACCTTTTATTGAAACATTACAATTATAATAAATAAAAAAACATATTATATACATTGAAACAGCTGTTCTACCACATAACCTAAAACATAAAATCACCAATTTTATGAAATCATATGTTATCAATTAAGCCATATGGGATGATATAAATATATTGTATATATTGTCCTTTTCGTAAAATATTTTTCCCCACATAAAATTGATATTAATTGATTATTAAATGTAATTAATAAATTAATTTTCTGAAAAAACTGTGTTATCATCAAGTGTCACCCACTACAAATCTCAACGTATATAACTAAACTTAGGTTTATGAATAAAAATTATTTTAATAGTGGTTGAAAATTTGAACAAGAATTATATAACGAGTGTGTGACTTCAAAAAGGATATTTATAAAACTAAGGACAAATGAAAGTTGTCTATATATGCTCCTAGAAAAACGTCAAACCTTTTGTTTGTAACAAACGTTTTAGAAATACATTTTTTTACAATGAACTCCAAAATAACAATACGTTTGTGGCACTCGTGGGAGGGCTGACAGACGTGAAGCCCTTTGTAGGCATTGATATCATATCAAAGCTCTTTGGTATCCTAAAAATATTATTTATTGCTTTTTAGGTAATTTCATGTTCCACATAAAAAGGTTTGGAAATTATCTTTTAATTGCAAGTTGCCTGCAGGAAAATAGTTTATATCTAATTTAAGTTTAACAAAATGTTTTTCACTTAACCCTACTTGTAGATATGTTGGGAAATTAATTTTCAGGATTACACATATTCAGTAATCAAGACATCCATTACCTGAAATGTTCAAGCTTGCAACTGTTGAATAACTAATTTCCCTTCAACGGGATGCAATTGTTACGGTTTGTCTCCAACCGAGTGATAGAGGTTAGCAACCCATAAAATTACGATAAAAGTATGACGTGTGTATGTGTATATATATACATATATATTAAATATGGTGATATGTTTTCTTCTAATATAGTTAATAAATTAACAATATTTCAAAAACAAGAATAGTCTTAATGAATATATTTATTCAAAGCTTTTCGCCGATAAAATAGTACCAGCACCTTCAGGAAAATAATTATCAAATAAGATATTTTTACACGATTAAATCATATGTGCTACCTTTTCATTAATTGAATTTTACGTTTCTGATATAAATTTAAATCTTTTGTTAAAGATATTACTAATAGAACTAACCTCTGTATAGTACATATTCACAACATCAGTAGCCTAGTAAGGCAATATAATATATTAAATATGGTGATATGTTTTCTTGTAATAAAGTTAATAAATTAAAAATATTTCAAAAAAAAGAATACTTTTAAGGAATATATTTATTCAAAGCTTTTTGCCGATAAAATAGTACCAGTATCTTCAGAAAAATAATTATCTAATTAAATATTTTTACAAAATTAAATCATATGTACTACACACATATATATATATATATATATATATATATATATATATATATATATATATATATATATATTGAAAAAGAGAGTGAGAGAGAAAGAGAGAAGGAATTTAAAAAAGAGTGTGAAGTAATATTAGAGATTGCAATAATACGATGCACTTAGTAAAATAATGCTCAAATTACTACAGTACTTTAAAGCGTCAATCCAACTCCGATTCCATTAACGACTGAGGTGCTTGGTAAAAACCCAAACTAAAGCAACCTCTTATATAAAACTCGGTTTGAAGATGGCAGCAAGAGTGGGAGGAACGTAAACCCAATACGTTGCTTGCTTCTGGGAATTAAAATGAATTTGTTTGTTATATCTGATGACGTCTCAGTGTCGAGAAACTTGTCAATTGCTTCCTCTGAATGCGAAACCTATCCAAATTCAATAAAAAAGTTCTTTATTTAGAAACTTTCTCCTCACTTTTTATTATGTTAGTGTTTTTGTTTGGCTAAACTTTGTTTCGTGATAATAGTGAAGGAATTCAGTGGAACGCTTTCATGATATATTGTCCTTGTTCCTGTGCATTTAGAGGAGCGAGAGAATTAAATTGTTTCTAATTTCTTGTTGTTCAATTTTTGCGCTTAGGTTGTTAAACAAGTAATATAAACAAACATGTTTTTATAATTTTAAAAGTTTAAAAAACTTTATTTTACTCACTTTTTATTAAATAATAGCATTTAATTAATTCATGTAACATACTGTTCTACCAAATAACTCATAACATAAAATCAGCTGCTATATGTAATAAAATTGTATCACTTATTTTTAGCCAAATAGGAGAAGGTAACTATAGAAGGCATATTTCATAACCTGCCCCTTTTGTAAAAGGTTTTTCTGGCGTATAAAATTAAAATAAAAAGCGTTATAACCTGCAAGTTTAAAAATATATTTGAACTTGAGTGAATGAATAAAAAATATTTTATTAACGATTGAAAATTGTAATATATATATATATATATATATATATATATATATATATATATATATATTACCGATTGAAGATATATATATATATATTTTTTTTTCAAAACAACATAGGTTATTAAAATACAAGAATATTTATTAATTTAATAGAATTAATAAATATTCTTGTATTTGAATAACCTATGTTGTTTTAAATTATTAAACAAGAAAACGTATTTTATAATTTATAATATAATTAAGGAAAGTGTGTACTGATAGGAAGAAATGAAAAACAGAAATGAGCAAAACAAAGCTCACATTGGTATAGTATATTTAGCGCCAATCTATCTTTAGTTTACATACTTTTTATGAAATAATTACAATTATTATAAATATGTATTACCATATGACAGAAGTACATTATTAAGTGGCAAAATAATAAGCGAAATTAATTGTTAAAATTATTATTCCAAGTTAATAATGAAATGATATTTGGAAAAATGTAATAACATAACGTGCCATGCACTACAAGTTTAAAATGCCTATTTCTACTTTAGTGGATGAATAAAAAGTATTTCAACAACGACTGAACATTTGAACAAGGTATATATAAGGAGATTGTGAACTAGTAGAAGGAACTAAATAAAAGGACGATTCAGAAGTACAAAAGTAAGATTAAACCTCTACTAAGTAAGAAAATAAGATGTTTACCTTATACGCATTTTCATTCTATTAGCAGAACAACAAGTAGTATACAAGTTACTATTTTCTCGATTTAACTATTGTCATATTGTTTTTAAAGTGGTTCTGTCAGTGACGGGCAATAATTTTTGTTGCACTAGCTTGTGACGTCACACTTTATATTTAACCAATACCACCCAGACCGCTCGTTAATTCTAGACATTTTCTGTTACAAAAATACTATTGTGGGACATAAATCTATTTTATTGAAAAATAACACAATTATACCGTTATAATGTATAACACTGTTAGGCGGGACAAATAGGATGCAAGTGGTATGGGCGTGGCTATCAGTATATAAAGACAAACTGAAGTTTTAGGCGAAGAGTACTATTTAAGTTTTGAAATTGGAGACATTCCGAAACGCGTCACAAAAGAAAAATAATGTAATGTTAGGAAAAGCAGAAAAATGAACTCGATATATACAAATACTCATAGCAGAAGTAAAGATAAATGTATAAAAAATAAAACAATATTGCCTATAACTGTACAAAGTGTTGTTATCTATTGATTCATGTTTACAAACAATAATTAATATTATTTGGTAATTAATATCTCAAATAATTATTTCTAAATAATTATATCTGTTATTGTAATAATAATATTATATGATAGTAAAATCTGTGTAACATTTCTTATTTTTTCGCTAAAAAGGTATGTTGTTATTCTATTCGACACTTACTAAGTTATGTAAAGGGGTTATTAAGCTCTTGGTTAGTAAGGGAGTCAAAGCTTACGGGAAAATTGGATGTAATTAGTAACAGCAGGATTATACTGAAGTCTCGGGGGTGGGGGCGGAGCTAGTAAACTAAACTTTGGGCTTGATTGTTTAGGCTTGTAATCCCCGTAAGAAATTAATGTTTGTATAGACATGTTTAATATGAGGTACAAATTTTTGAGCGTTTCTGAGTGCTTGCGTCTCTGCGTGTCCTCAAATATTTCCGTTCATTTCTAGAGCGAAGCTAATTAAAAGTAGAGAGCGTTACGCAGTAATATAGTACAACCTCAAATACCCAAGGTAATGTTACCAGCGGAACTTTGGATAATCACGAGTCTTGTATCGCAGACTGTGTCACACATCGAGAGGGAAATGTATGACATGTGGTCAAATAAGTGATACTGTACATCAAATGAAAAAATTGCGTACAATAAAAATTAAAAAGTCTTGTTACGCTCTTGAAGAAAACGTATTTTAAGGCGTTGCTCTATGTAGCCAAGACGTGTACTCGTGCTGTATTTTTTCTTAATTACCTCGGTCAGTTGGGAACTCGGTTAATCGAAGTTCGGATAATCGACGCAGTAACGTAGGAACATAGAACGTCCGATAGCAACGATGCTCTATAATGATAGTCCTAGATAACGCGCCATGTAAAGTGGCAGTATATAAAATAACTCACCTTTTAATCAAACACGACAATGTTAAATAAAGACTTTATGCATCTTACTACACAGAAATTTAGACTCACCAACTGCAAACATACAAAATATTGTCAGTGTATTCTTCTTGCTTATCCATAGACTAAGTACTATTCATTTAAAACTCTATTAATGCCCTGCGTTACAACAATATAACAGTTTTTGAAATGAGACAGGGTAGAGCTGTCCTTTTTAGGCTACTTCAGTGTCTACCCGAGATATCAATTCACCCGCACCGAACTTGTTTAAAGACGATTTTATACAACAAATAAAGTCGAGAGTACAACGTAACAAGTACAATGCAACACGATGCTGAAAACAGCGCCAGAAGAGAAGAGTCAATACGTTTCTAGAAAGCAAAATAGAACTTTTAAAACTAATGAGCTTCAAATGAACTAACTTTTGCAATAAGCATTCTCGGAGCAGTTTATCCTTTCAGAAGTGTTTACAAAGTATTATTTAGATCTCTTTAACTTTTCCTTCTGTTTTTCTTTTCTCAGTTCTCTCTCTCTATTTTACTCTCTAACTTACTCTCTCTCTCAGCTCTTTCTATCTGTCCACTTTCCCTGGCCATCGTGTATGGTCCATCGTAGTTTCTTCGGTGTTTTACTGCAAATGTAGCTGCTTACACCTGCATGGCACATAGCTCTCGGTTCTTCCTTCACTTCTACAACCTCTTTTGATTCATCCTCTTTTACTTTCTCCTGCCCTTCTCTGGGTTTAGTCTATTGTTCTATTCTGCACTAGTTACAAAGGCTAAGTACATTTATAAAGTATTAAAAATAAAGTCTTTTATTCTAATTTGTGGTGTAGAAATGTTTCCATATCATTTCAGATATGTTCTTTCCTTAACTAGTTCATTTTGTATCTCTGAAAACTGTTCCCTAAATGTTTTTATTTCAAAATTCACTAAAAATTAGGTGCATTATCGTGATTTAAGCTACACGTGTAATATCTAAGCAATTTGTACCTTTTTCCCTCATGAAGGTTACCTCCAGGTAGCGATTCTGTATAATCCACAAGTAATTATTTCCTATACATTCACTGGGAATAGAGTTTTGTATTTAATAGATTAAACAGCTTCGTTAAAAAGTTAAAGTATTTCAGGTAATGAGTTGTAGCGAGCTTTACGTTCGACCAAGTTAGGATTATTTATGAGTTAAAAAAGCAGATTGTTCTAAGCTTTTCTGCACAGCTCTCTGCAGGCTATATTCCCTGACGTAGCCATTAGTAAGTCATTTTTATCCTAAAATATCTATTTCATTACACACTTTGTGTTTATTTTACCTGTGATTCTCCCTGCGTTTGTAATTCTTGCATTACATACTTTAAGTTTATTTAACCTTTGATTCATCTTGCCTTTGCAACGCTTGCTTTGAAACAAAATATTTGTTTAGGAAATTGAAAGTATTTCTTCCCACTTGAGAATATAAATACGAATATCAAAAGAATACACTCTTTTTTCAGTTGAAAATAGAAAGCGCCTTTCTATTACAAGGAATTGCTCTACCGTGTGAGTCTCAGGTGGTTATAGTTCTTCAATCACAGCTTACGAAATCCTTACAGTCTGAAACATAGTGTTACTGAACCTTTGAATACATAATACTTCATTAGATGTCCAAACAAATAGAATAGTCAATTTTAATATGACGAAGTTGCAGAATGTTTTTCTTCTTTACGGCAATAATATTTGTTTTAATAAAGTACGTTTTAAGTATTTAAAACTTTTTTTTGAAATCCTTAGTTTTGAAAGCAATCTTGAGCTTATTAAATTTTCAATTCTGATGCTGAACAAACATAAACTACTATAAGTATATAGTCTTATAAATAAATGGAAAATACTTTTTTTTATTTAAGTAGAAAACATAAAAACAAGTATGATGGTAATTGTTGTCAGTACAGTGTAACAGAAGTGATATTTACAAACCCGTGATGGGAACAGATGATTTATTTTGTTTACTTTAAAAGTACGATAGTCTATTACATCTCTAGATTGATATGCAAACGAAAATTTTAGATTGGGTGGTTACTTTAATTACAGATTTGATGCAATATCGACCAATTAATTTAGTCTGCAAAAACAAACAACGACTTAATACTGCGTAAAAATTCAAATTTCAACAATTAAATATTTGTATACAACCATTGGAGGTGTTTAGTGTCAAAATAGGCGATGGGAAATATAAACCCGGTGGGGGCCTATCATGGGTATTCCATTAGCTTGAACTAATTCACTTTATGGACATATTTCAAGGAAGCTACAGGCTATAACACTAGCCTGAACACGTCCATTAGCTTTACAATAATCGAAAGTAACGTGGAAAATCTGAAACAAAATCGATTCTTTAAGAAGGGGAAAACTAGTATCTAAATGTTTATGAAGCTTTGATCTTAAACGCACCCTGCTCTAGTGCAAAAGGGACATTTTTTGGGAGGACGTCACTTTATCAACAATGAATTCCAATATTTAGTTAAAACTAGTTTTACCCGCAATTTAGAATGGATTCATTTCGTTAAATTATAAATTGTTTATAAACTTCACTTCTGACGTCACTTCTGTTGACGTCTGTAACGTCACTTCTGCAGCTGTATGTTCCTTGCAACGCCACCACTGAGGCTTAAATGAATTAAATTGAATTAAATGGCTTAAATTTCTGATACTGTCTTTCCCCTTGTTAAAGTCTAAAAGTAAGAAACCTGAATCAAGTTCCATTATTTCAGGCGGGAACTTAAATCTAAGTGAAGTGAACAAATAAAGTAACTTGGTACTTTATAAATGTTCTGCAATGTTCTAGTAATCATTTCCTTCCGAACCCAATATCTTCGAAAATGGGTGAAATAGGCGGATTCAGCGATTTTGGCAACCTGTTTCCTTTCGGAGCACTCTTGTCAACGTAATTATGTATTCTGATTAGTGCAAATATAATTAACAACCATTGTTACTGGCGCCAGTTAATTTGTCAGCTCCAATTCCCGGAATATTAGTTTTGTAATATCATCAGGCCCGTGATCAGCCTCCCACGTCACTCAACGCAGTTGTAATTTTAGCGACAGGTGTAATTGGATCCAGCCAACGATAGAAATACAAATAAAGCTGTATGACGAGTAAACAAGGCAAAACAAACTTATTGTGGGATGTCTAGCTTGTAAAATTATATTATTCAAAGTTTTCACTCACAGGATGCCTTCGATACCAAACAGAGATACCAAGCCTTTTCAGTTACTTTGCTCAATTTAACATTAGCTCCTTGTTTTTGCTCTTCAAAAAAAAATAGCTTTTTATTTTAAACATGATGCAGCGAAATTTCATCACGTGTACGCATTGGAAATTCTACCTACGGTCACTTTAATTTACTTTCTATTGTAACCAGCTTATCATTCTTTATCAGTGATTTCGGACCTTATATCTACGTAAGCAAGCCCATCCAATCAAGGTTTTACATTCACCTTTCATCTCTCTCTACTTTTATTTTCACTTATAACTTGCATCGTATTTTTTATCGTCATAACTATTATTTTTAAATATTTCTTTGTAACCGTTATTTTTATACTCTATGTTTATATTATTACTTGTTTATACAATGCAGTTAGAATATTAATGGTGATTATATTTTGTTGTAGACCTATACTCAATAGATTTCCCACATCTAACATAACCTTCCGCATATTTCTCTCCATAACTAATACAGTCCTTAACTTTTCCTCAACAATCATATATGTATTTTCTTGTGTTAACGTTAGTTTCTCAATGTTTACAGTTGCTACCTTCGCAGTTGCTTCTTTTTACCAATGACCACACTTCATTCTTACCTCTTTAATAACCAATCAAGCTTATTTTTTTACGAGAATAGAAAGTAAGAAATAGAGGAATAAGTGAAACAAAATATCTGACTATAAATATAAACAAATAACAAACAACACTATTCCAAATAGTGAGTAAGGAGCAAAGAATATTGACCAGTAATAATGCAATGGAATCAAGCTATGTGAGTAGGATAGATAACTGCATTGAGGCTAGGAAAGCCAGAAACAGACACTTATACGTGTTGGGTTTGGAATAGTCCAACACACAAGATGATTAAATGATAAATTTCACAATGACAGATTTCCATAGCTTTGATTACAATCCCACGCATAAAATTAAGGAATCACTGCCATTGCATACTCTAGACCTTGGCTACTTGGCTGCTTTGAGTTTGTGTCCAAAGGTTAATAAACCAAATTTCAACTAACAATTAACATATTTTAACGATACATTTTGTGTCTTGTTTGGTTCCTTTAAAACTGTAGAAATGAGGATTCAGATTCCCTTTTCCAATGTTTTTGGACACGACCGTAAATGGAGCTGAATTAAAACCATTTACGTCACTTTGGTAAAAAGTTAAAGCAATTAAACAAAACGAACCCAATACTTTACGCTTCGTTTGGGCTAGAATAAACATTTTTTTTAAGCAGTGTTTGAAACAAAAATCAGTTTATTTAAAAGCCTCTCTGTAATGAGTTAAATTCGTCCGGCTCGGCTTAGTGCTCGTTGCCGACGTCACTGGACTGAGCAGTCATTACTTCTTTCGGAGCGAACAGCGTGTAATTGATTTAACCTTTATTGTGCAACATTTATTACTTTTGCCTTTGCTCTTTCTATACTTTATGCTGCTACACATTTTTGTCTCTGTGACACTTGTTTGTCCCTACAAGACTTCAATAATCTGTGCCAAATTATCTTTCTCTCTGAACAATTCTGTTACTTTCTGTAACACCTTTTTTGTCTCTGTAACACTTTGTTCGTGTCTGTAATGATCTTTTTGGCTCTGTGATAATTTTTTTGTAATACTTTGTTATTATCTGTAATATTTTGTTATTCTCTGTAATATTTAGTTATTCTGTGTAATACTTTGTTAATCTCTGCAATATTTTCTTTATTTCTGTAACAATATTTCTTTTTCTGTACAATAGGTTTTGGTCTCCTTTGGCATTTCCTTTGCCACTATAACTCCTAGTTCGTGTCTGTAATACATTTCTTTGTCTCTGTAACATATTATCCGTCTCTGTAATTCTGTCATTGACTCTGTAATAATCTCTTTGGCTTGTAATGCTTTGGTAATCTCTGTAATACTTTGTTAATCTCTGTAATACTTTCTTAATCTCTGTAATACTATGTTAATCTCTGCAATACTATCTTTGTTTGAGTAATAATTTCTTTCGCTTTACAATAAACTTTTGTCTCTGTAGCACATCGTTCCTCTTTATCTGCAACGTGAGTAAATTTCCATTACACCTAAACTACACATCTTTTTTGTTGTTTTTTTTTTGGAAAAATATAGGCCTACAACATTGGGCGTTACAAAGAACAAAGTAAAGGGCGTTAGGAAAAGCAAACTATCGAGCGTTACAAAAAAATGTAACTGTTGTTACAGAGAACAAAGTAACTGTTCTTACAAGAACAAAGTAACTATTGTTACAAAGAACAAAATAACTACTGCTGATACAAAGAACAAAATATATGTAGTTACAAAGAACAAAGTAACCCTTGTTACAAGGGCAAAATAACTCTTGTTAGAAAGATCAAAATAACTTGTTACAAAGAACAAAATAACTGTTGTTACAAAGATTAAAGTAACTGTTGTTACAACGAAATAAGTAACTGTTGTTACAAAGAAATAAGTAACTGTTGTTACAAGACCAAAATAACTCTTGTTACAAAGAACAAAGTAACTGTTGTTATAAAGAACAAAATAACTGCTGTAACAAGAACAAAGTAGCGTGTGTTAAAAGCTATTGTTAATAAACTTTTTTATATTTGATTAATGTTGATATTAGTCGCAACCTCTAACTATCCTGATGACAAAGTTATCAAAATTTCAATTTATTAGGGACATAATCTCCACAGAGTTAATGTTAGTGCCTCAGTTTATATCTGCCAAATTCAATACGCAAAACTCTTGATTTTGCATTGTCTCCCAAAATTACAGCCAAATGCAACAATTTTTGCTCTTATGACGTTATATAGTTAAATTACCTCTTTACAACAGAGCGTATTTTAACATTTTAACCTCGTCGTTGCAGTGTGATGTGTCGAGTTGTTTTTTAAAGTTCCAGAAGGTTGAATGATGACACATCTTCTTACCAAGTACTTGAGTTCCTCCCGTACGGTTAGCTGGTCGGCGAGTCGTTGAGGATAAATCTTCTTACCAAAAACCTGGACCTCTAGCACACTATTAGCAGGTCACTAAGTGAGGTGATTGAACTATTCTTATCCAAATGAATATCTCTCCATTCTAAACAAATCTAATAAATGTAAATCAGGTAATTAATAATATTTTATTAGAAGTATGTTAAACAGTGTTTCCTTCGCGAGGGAAAAGCTAACATTTACCTCGATGAATCAGCAATGCCACTTTAATATGTTCCTCTCTTGAAGCGATAAAATAAAAACCTCTGCCGAAATAAAATCCCTCTCCACCCCTTAAACTCTTCAATATACACACGGAGCACATAATATACCGCTACTGAGAGATCCTCGCCAACTTTTCTTATTCATATGTTGGCTACGCATCAGCAGAGGACGAAGGTTAATATCAGTGTACTTTAAATATATATTTATAATTCAAATGTACCTTCGTTTACAAATATCAAATTAAAGATTCTAATTAAAAACAACGATAATAAAAATATTTCGAACGAAATCACAACAAATACGTAAGATTAAAATTAAAACTAAAACTAATGTATGTTAGAAAATAATAATTGAAAACAAAATTAGGAATAACAACATTTTATATTTTTAGAAATTAAATATAAAAAGAGAATAAAATTTGCGTAAGGGCTACTACGCATATTACTGTGATGAATTTCTTTTTCAATTCCTTTTATTAGTTCACAGTCTCTTTATATATACATGTGACACATTTTCAATATTGTTAATCAAATAGGTTTTATTCATCCACTCAAGTTCACATACGTTTTTTAGGTTTGTATTGGATGTCACTTGAATTTTTACTCTTAAATTAATATTAATTTTTTTTAATTACTAATTTTACCATTTAGTATTATGATTTCCTCATATGGGTATATATATTTATAAACATTGTAATTATTTTTAAAAAATACCTAAAATACTAGAGTAAAAATTCGCTTCATGTACTTAAAATGACTTGTTTTTAAGATTACGTTGTGAAGCTAAAGTACTTGTATTTTAACAATACTCTTTTTCTGTCTAACTAATATTTAAAAACAAAATGTTTATTAATAAAATTATGTACAAGCCTCTTTTAGTTCGCCATATAAACATAAACAAACTCTACTACAAGTAGTTGTACACAAACATAGAATCAGCTGTCAGTGGTAACTATGGTAACGTAACAGTCTCGCCTTTGTGTTTTAGTTTGCAGACAAAGCTACCGTATCAAGTGGTGTAATTACCTTGCAGCAACTGCTTTCATAAAGCGACGCAATAGAAACCTTATCACCTTGTATTATATTCGCATTAAGTATGAATACTACTTGAGTTATTGAGTGTCAGTCACCCACCTGCCAAAGAAACATTGCTTCAATGAAACCAACTCATTCGACTTTGGAGTAATAAAATGTCTCCAAGCTCAAGATTGTTCACTGACGATCACCAAACCCGATATGTTCAAAAATGGAAAATAAATGTGTAAAATCCTTGGATTAGGCAGGAATAGTGTTCGTCCTACGTACGGCCGATATTAGCTGAGAGTAACGTCACGGTAGGCGATCCAACACTCGTGTATTGAACAAAATCAACCTTATTAGTCGTACTGATTGATGACGCACACTCTTCTGAACACCTAATGCAAAGCCATTTCTCCTCCTTCACATACGTTCTCGTAGATTCGAGAGGTTAATAATTATGTCTTAGTACTTAAAGGAGATATTAACAACAAAAAATGGTTTTTTCAAGCATTGCAACCCAACTACAGTCATACAGTTTGTGATCTCGTGTTCCCCAGTACCATCCAGAAATGCAATGCTTAGCAAACGTTATTTCAAATGTGCATACAAATTTTATAATAATTGATACATTATTTGTGTTATGCTTTTTAAACAAGATACAAAAAACGTTTCAAGTCAATTCCTACTTAGGTCAACAAATAAAAATTTCATTTTAATAACCTTTAATTAAAAACTTACAATTATTATAAATAAAGTAAACTATCATATTACGTTAAAACAGCTGTTCTACCACATACCCTATAACATAAAATCAGCAGTTTCTTGAAATCATATGTTATCAATTGTTTTAAACCTTATGGAATGGAATAAAAATATGTTGCTTATTTTGTCCTTTTTGTGAAAAGTTATTGTCCCTTATAAAACTGATATTTTTTCATTATTAAATGTAATTAAAAACCATATTTTTTTAAAAAACACTGTAGTATTATCAAATGTCAACCACTACAGGTCTAAACGAATGTATTTGAATTTGACTAGATGAATAAAAAGTATTTTAATAATGGTTGAAAATTGAACAAGAATTGTATAAGGAGAGTGTGGGCTCAAAAAAGATATTTATATAACTAGGGGTGAATACAATTTTTCTATATATATATATATATATATATATATATATATATATATATATATATATATACATTATGCTCTTAGAAATACGACAAACAAACGTTTTAGTAATACGTTTTTATTTTTAAATGAACCTCAAAATTAACAATTAGTGTGGGGCAGTTGTGGGAGGGCTGACAGAAGTGAAACCCTTTATAGGCATTGGTATCATACCAAAGAGTGCATTGGTATCATACCAAAGAGTGCATTGGTATCATACCAAAGAGTGCATTGGTATCATAAAAATATTTGTTATTGCTTTTTTTATAAAACAGTTTGGAAATTATCTTTTAATTTCAAGTTGCCTGCATAGTAATAGTTTTAATACACTATAAGTTTAACAATAAGTTTTTCACTTTACCCTACTTGTAGATATGTTGGGAAATTATTGTTCCGTAATCAAGAGATCCATTACCTCAAATTTTAAACCTTGCAACTGTTCAATAACTAATTTTCCTGCGATAGGATACAGTTGTTACGGTTTGTCTCCAACCCAGTGATAGAGTTCAGCAACCCATAAAAGACGATAAAAGTAAGACGTGTGTGTGTGTGCATATATATATATTTTAATTTTTTTTTTTTCACTACCCAAAGCAAAGCTCACATTACTGAAGAGCCAATCCAACTCCAAATACAATAAGGACTGAGGGGCAAATATACATTAAATTAAAGCAACTTTATCTTTTAAACTCAATTTGAAGACAAGCGTAAACGTTGCGTGCTTCTGGAATTAAAATTAATTTGGCTATCAAAGAAATATTTTATTTTAGTTTCTATTTATTAAATAATAGTTAAGTTAATAAGTAATAATTAAGTTAATATACATATTTACATACATTAGGCAGAGCTGCAATAATAATTGACAAAATAAAAAGCGAAATTATTTATTAAAATTAATTATTCTGTTTAAATAATGAATTAATTTTATTTAAACTGTAATTACATCAAGTGTCATGCACCATAAGTTTAGAAAGTGTAGTTGAACGTGAGTGAATGAATAAAAAGAATTTTATTAACGAATAAATATTTGAGCACGATATATAAATAAATAAATAAATATATATATATATATAGGGAGAGTTAGGACTACTAGTAGGAATTAGAAACCTACGTGGCACGAAAAAAACGAAATTTAAATTGCTGCAGTAGTTTAGGCACCCATCCATCCCTATTTACAAAAAGAACTGAAGGGCTAGGTAATTCCACTTCAACAGACAAAACCATATTGAAGCAACCATTTATATAAAACTCGGTTTGAAGATGACAACAAGAGTGGGAGAAACGTAAACCCAAAACGTCGCGTGCTTCTGGTAATTAAAATGATTTGTTCGTTATATTTGATGTCGTCTCCGTGTCGAGAAACTTGTGAATTGTTTCCTCTGAATGCGAAACTTATCCAAATTCAATAAAAAAGTTCTTTATTTGGAAACTTTCTCCTCACTTTTTATTCTTTTAGTGTTTTTGTTTGGCTAAACTTTGTATCGGTATAATAGTGAAGGAATTCGGTGGAACGCTTTAATGTTTTATTGTCCATGTACGTGTACATTTATAGGAGCAAGATAATTAAATTGCTTTTAAATTGTCGTTGTTCAATTTTTGTGCCTTGGATGTTAAACAAGTAATATGAATAAAAATGTTTTTAAATTTAATCCCTGCTTAGGTCAACACAAGAAAACTTTTTAATAAATATTTATAATTAAATATGTAATGTAAAATACTGTTCTACCAAACCACTCATAACATATAATCAGCTGATAAATTAAATCAAATGTTATCACTTATTTTTAGCCAAATAGGGGAAAGTAACTATATTGTATAACATGCCCCTTTTGTGAATTTGTTTTCTGGCGTATAAAACTAAAATTATTTCATCGAAAATTAAACAAAAGGATTCATCCACTAAAAGTTTTAAAATGTTGAACTTAATTGAATAAATAAAGAATATTTAATTAACGATTGAAAATTTCAATATATATATATATATCGCAATATGTATTCTTGTGAACTAATAAAAAACTAAGTCAAAATACAAATACCTGAATTATAGTTGAATTTATGAAATATATGACACATTATTTATATATATTATATGTGTGTGTGTGTGTTTGTGAAAGAAAAGTGTGAATTAGTAGGAAGAATTGAGAAAAAGAAATGAAAAAACTAAAGCCCAAATTCTATCTCCAATTACAAAAAGGACTGATGGGCTCGGTAATTCGGCAAAACACTGACGTCAAACAAAATTTTTATTTTAGTTACTTTTTCTCATATAATAAAAAAATAATATTAAAATGTATTACCATATGACAGAATTACCATATTAAGTGGAAAAATAGAGAGCGAACTAAATTATAAAAATTAACTATTTTAATTTAAATATTGAATTAACATTTGGAAAAATATAATAACATCAAGTGTCATCCATTACAAGTTTAAAAAGTGTATTTAATTTTTAAAAAGAATAAATGTATCTTATAAACGATTGACCATTAGAACAAGTTATATGTAAGGGGAGTGGGAACTAATATAAGGGAATGCCGCTTCAGAAGTACAAAAGTAAGATAAAACCTTTACTTAGGAAAACAAGATGATTCTTCTTCACGCAGAGCAACAAGTAGGATAATAGTAACTATTTTCTCGATTTAACTATTGACATATTTTTTTTAAAGTGTTCCTTGTCAATGATGTGACCAGTGATGAGGAATTTTTTCTGTCGCGCTAGCGTGTGAGGTTACAATTTATTACACGGCCAATAACACCCAAACCGTTCATTACTTCTTTTGTTGTTACAAAAAAATACTGTTGTGTGAACATAAATCTATTAAACTGTTTATAATTCCAAGGGATTTAAAAGATAATCGCCACTTTGAGCCTAATGCGATATAAGTGTGCCTGATAGAAGAGATTTCCTTCCATTTGGTGTATGAGACACACATAACCTATACGCAGGAGAATAGCTGTTTACTTCCACAGGTTTAAAAACAAAAAATTCAAAGCGGAATATACTTCGGCGTAAATTATAAACGAGACTAAATGTATTCTATTGAAAAATAATACAATTGTACCGTTATAATGTATAACACTGTTAGGCGGGACCAATAATAAGCGAGTTCTGCAAATTGCGGGGGCTTGACTAATAGTATATTAAGACGAACTGAAAATTTGGGTGAAGAGTACTATTTAAGTTTCAAAATTCCGAAACATTCCAAAATGCATAAAAAAAAATATTGCGACGTTAGGAAAGGCAGAACAATTAACTGGAATATATACAAACATTCATAGCAGAAGTTAAGTTAAGTGTATAAAGAATAAAACAATATTGCTTATAACTGCCCTAAATAATTTTATCTATTATTCTTTGGAGTCAAAGCTTACGGAAAGATGGGATGTAATTAGTAAAAGCAGGATTAGACTGTAGTCTCATGGGGGGGGGGGGGGGGGGGGTAGCTAGTAAACTAAACTTTAGGCTTGATTGTTTAGGCTCGTAATCCCCGTAAGAAATTAATGTTTGTGTAAACATGTTTAATATCAGGTACACATTTTTGTGCGTTTCTGGGTGTTTTCGTCTCTGCGTGTCCTCAGTTATTTCCGTTCATTTCTAGAGTGAAACTAATTAAATACACAAGGTAATGAGGAAAGGGGAACTTTTGATAATCACGAGACGTGTATCACGGACTGTCTCAAAAATCGAGAGTTAAATGTTGGGCATGAACGAAAACCTGGTCAAATAAGTGATAATGTACGTCAAATGAAAAGTTGCGTACAGATAAAAAAAGAAATACAAAATGGAATTGTCTTGTTAAGCACAGAAGAAAACGTTTTTTAAGTCGTTGCTCTATGTAGCCAAATCGTGTACACGTACTGTATATTTTGTTTACTACCTCGGTTAATCCGGAGCTCGGTTAATTGGAGTTCGGATAATTGACGCTCCACACTGACGCAGTAACTTGGGAAAATAGAAAGTCCGTTAGCAACGATGCTCTATAATGGTAGGACATGTATAGTGGAAGTATATAAAATAACTCACCTTTTAATCAAACACGACAATGTTAAATGAAGACTTTAGGCATCTTACTGCACATACATTTAGACTCACCAACTGCAAACATACAAAATATTGTAAGTAGCCTATTTAGACTGTTCGGTATACAGGGAATGTAATTCCCCCCTTCAACTGCTCATTACTAGTACATTTTTGGCGCAACTCATTTCCACTGACTTCCAAGCTAAATAGCTCCATGAATTTCACAGGCGCTACTTGAACTCGAATCTGTGACCTTCGGCCTACCAAGTACACCACTCAGCTATGCATTTATTTTTAACAAGTAAATAATAATACTCTTGATAAAGAAGCAGAACCAAAAAGACTTATTAGACAAGCATATAAAGAACCAATATGGACAAGTTTGCTTACTGAACAGTACATGGGCATTGGAAATCGCCAAAATAATAAGAAAATGTCCAGCGGTTATGATACTCGTCCAAATAGTTACAAATTGAGTCCATTTGCGAAACCAACTTTTCCGAACTCTAATCATCTCTCGCTTCTCCTGAGCAAGTCTCTAGGAGACGTAAATAGTTTGATGTATAACTAGGATCTTTTTGTTCGTGATTTTTTTATTTTCTTCTTCAATTCAGTATCTTTTATTTGTATCTTCCCTACTATTGTTGTTGTAAATATTAGGTTTTCAATTTTTCCCTTTATAAAAATCATTATTCTACAAATTCCTTTTTTATCTTGTCTTTTGTTATATGCTTCTACTCGTTTATGTAATGATGTGTATTTTATTTCAGAATATTAACGTACTCAAACATTCGCTACTGAGTACTAATTTAAAAACTTCCAGAAGAGCTAGACATATTTTCAACTTTCTATTGCGTTATTATATATATATATATATATATATATATATATATATATATATATATATATTCGGGGATCTATAAAAGTGTTTCAAGGGAAATTTTAGTATTTAAATGACATCATAGGCCATTATCTGTAAGAGGGTGGTCAGCTCCCAGCAATGCCATATCGCTGGTTCAACACTCG
Organism: Prosapia bicincta; assembly: GCA_036971475.1. Lineage (NCBI taxonomy): Eukaryota > Metazoa > Arthropoda > Insecta > Hemiptera > Cercopidae > Prosapia > Prosapia bicincta. The sequence continues at coordinate 6,706,999 of JBAIZL010000010.1, read as the reverse complement.
TCTCACAAGCGTTTCTGAAGGAAATTCGGTCTACTGCATTAATAATACTGTCTTCCGTCATAAAATTACTAAATTAAAAATATATAATAAAAATAAAATAATCAGAATAACATAATTGCAACACAATACGCTAAAGAAATAAATCACTTTGACGGTTGCCAAACACGACCACAATGACGCCATCTTGAAAATAGCTACGACAACAAGTGGAGATTATTATAACTGGTCACTCGTACGCCAGCGCTATCTATCAATAGTAAACCTGTACTAGCCTTGTTCTAAAACATTGGTTTTCGTAAGGCGTGTTGCATCAATGGCCATCGCTAAGATATTTCAGGCGTTGCTGTCGCTTAGAAAACCCATAAGACATTTTTTTCAAACCTTTATATAAATTATCTGGGTAATATGACAAACCACATAAATATAACGGCCTTTTGGGCTTATCATATACATTATTTAAATTTAAATACTATGCCTCACATCATAACGTCTATGGAACGGTCCCTCCCTCCTCCTTAGAGGTTGCGCGTCAGCTTGCGTGTGACCAGCTACAACCTAAACGGTTACTCAGCGAATCAGCTTGCTGGATATTCACTCGAGCCCACAATAACATCACAAAGAACCACGCTTGCATGACATGTAAGCGGGTCGTCAGCTCCAGGCGTTCTCTACCCGAGATATCAATTCACCCGCACCGAACTTTAAATACTATTTATACAACAAATAAAGTCGAGAGTACAACGTGACATGTACAATGCAACACGATGCTGAAAACAGAAGAGAAGAGTCAGTTCTAACAAATGATCTAACAAAATTAAGTTTCCTAAATTAAAATGTGTTTCGTTAATAAGCAATATAAAACTCTGCACGCCTCTTTAAGGCAGCAGAATAACAAAGAATTCCCAACGTACCATAAAATATATATTATTACTTTACCGTTCACGTCCAATATATATGACATATTTATATAGGCACGACAAATTTGTATTTTTTTTTAACTTTTATTTTGTTTAAAGCATTGCTCTGGTTTTGGAGTCCTTCTCAGGAGTAATATAATAAATAAATTAGGCACATATTAAAAACTTAATTTTATTTTTTATTTAAAAAATAATTTTTAATCATAAATATTTTTGTCATCTAATATATTCAATTTTATTTCAATGTATATGCTAATGTTTTTCTTATTTTATCCAAAAAGACTTCAAACAAATCAGATTCCATAGAGACGAACTTATCGATGTTTATAGAACAAGTAATACAAGCAAATCTTTATTAAAGTCAATTCTTAGGTCCTCAAAGAAATATGTTATTTTAGTTTCTATTTATTAAATAATTACACTTAATATAAATATGTACATATATTAGACAGAGTTACAATATTAAGTGACAAAATATAAAGCGAAATTATTTATTAAAATTATTAATTCCATTTAAATAATTAATTAATATTTTTGTAAACTGTATTAACATCAAGTGTCATGCACTACAAGATTAAAAAGTGTATTTGAACTTGAGTCGATGAATAAAAAGTAATTTATTAATGAGTAAAAATTTGAACAAGATATATAAATAAATATATAGAAAGTCAAGTCTAATAGTAGGAATTAGAAAACCACGTGGCACTAAACAAAGAAAGCTCAAATTGCTACAGTGTTTTAAGCACCCATCCATCTCTATTTACAAAAAGGACTGAAGGCAAAACTTCAACAGGCAAAACTCCGTCGTCGTTACAAATAAACACACTTAAATGGAAGCAACCTTTTATTTAAAAGTCGGTTTGAAGATGGCAACAAGAGTGGAAGAAACGTAAACCCAAAACGTCGCGTGCTTCTGGGAATTAAAATTATTTGTTCGTTATATTTGATGTTGTCTCCGTGTCGAGAAACTTGTGAATTGTTTCCTCTGAATGCGAAACTTATCCAAATTCAATAAAAAAAGTTCTTTATTTGGAAACTTTCTCCTGGCTTCTTATTCTTTTAGTGTTTTTGTTTGGCTAAACTTCGTTTCGGTATAATAGTGAAGGAATTCAATGGAACTCTTTTATGATATATTATCCTTGAACGTGTACATTTAGAGGAGCGAGAAAAATTAAATTGTTCTTAATTTGTCGTGGTCCAATTTTTGCACTTAGTATAATAAATAAATATTGTTGGTAAACAAAATATTTTATAAAGAGTGTTATCAAATATAATTTTGAAGCACATAAAATTTGTATCTCTGTTCTGAATGCAGTTTTTTCAAACAATTCCAACAAACTATACAAAGTTGTTTGCAAAGAAGTAAAACCTGTGCCTAAAGTTTACACCGGTATTACTGTTTCGTTAAATGGATTTAAAATTATTCATATTTATTTATTAATTTCCTAATAATATATTTGATATTATTTGTAAAACGTTAAGTCCTAAAAACATTCAGCTACTACGAACTGTGTGTAAACATTGGAGAATATATATATATATATATAATTTATTTATTTATTTTACATTCTTTTTCCTAGGGTAACCATCTTTTTCGTTCCAATGTCAGCTTCTTGGTTCTACTTTTAATGTTGGTAAATTGCCTACCCAGCGCCATATTTTCAATTTGAGTCTGTAGTGCTTGTAACACATGTTCGGTTATGTTTGACACTATGTTTGTTGTACAAATACTGAATTTCTGATAGTAAATACTTACTGCAAATAGGTTTAACATACCCACATATATAACTACGATACCTTCAAATATATAACAAAATAACTTTAAAAAATGAAAATTATTTAAGACAATGTATTTTGTAATTTGTTTTTAAAATGTAAAATAAACACGTTTGCAAATATGTATGTAATTATATTTATTTTTGAAAAACAGTAATATCTCATTAGAATTTACTAATTTAGGGTGGAATGGTGTCCGACTTAATAACAGTTTATTATAAATTGAAACATTATCTTGAAGTGCTCAAAATTCGACTTCAATAAACAAAGAAGTATAAACAACAACTTGTTTAAGTCAATTCCTACCAAGATCAACAAACACCAATGTTATTTTTGTAACTTTTTATTAAATAATTACAAATGATATAAAAGAAGTAAAATAACCTACTTTAAAACAGCTTTCCTACCACATAACCTATAACATAAATTTAGGTGTTTTAGGAAAGCATATATTATCGCTGATTTTAAGAGAAATGGAAAGAAATAACCACACTGCAAACCTTTCCTCTTATGTAAAAACATTTTCTGTCATGTGACTATCTTCAAAACACAGCCCCTTATACGTGACTCCTGTTTAAAAAAGTATGTCATAACGAGATTCTGATGAAAATCAAATGTTTGAACTTTAGAACTTAAATGAATTTTGTGAATTATCCAAAATAACTTGGGTCGTCACTGAAGAAATGTTAATGGGACAAAGTTTCTAAACAGAACAATATTTTCATTTGTAAATGATCAGGAGTTATTTTGTAAAGGACCCGCCGAATTATGCAACAGACTTGCTTGCTGACGGGTTATGTGGCAATCATGGCTCAGACAACCTGCAAATAATTTTACAACACTGACATGTTTTTGAAAAGGCTACAATACAAATGGCACGCTGTTAGACATAGGACTGAGAGATTTTAGTCAATTCCAACAGTTGTTCCACCCATGCGCCAACTTCTCTTTGTCCCTGTCGTTCCCAAGAGAGTTTCATCACTCGCCTCACCAGCTGTACAATGCTTTTTCAATGACGTTTATCAATCCCTCTCCTGATACCACTTCCTTCTCTCACGTCAAATCTTTAACCTCTCACGTCGTTTTTCAAAATTACCAAATTTTGTCCCCTTCCAAAGCCCATTAACGTTTGACGACTCATGCATCAATTCCTACATCAACGTAATTGTGATTCAACACATATTTGGTACTCATTATCTAAACAAAAAAGCAGCATCGGTTTTATTCAGCACGGATGATCTCGGTGGTGGTGTATGACAGTAGTTTTTGAAACTACAATTATTCAAATAACATCCCCGGCATTCAACTCTACAGAAGGTGAGTGACAGCCGGTTTTCAGGATTACAATAGCAGTATTATAATTCTGTACGTGATTGCAGCAGCTCGGTGTTATTTAAGACAAAAATACGTCGCACTAGTTTTAGCTGAATAAGCACACTTTTCAAAATTTATGAATATATTCTGTCAACCAACAAATTTCAAACACTTTATTATTATTCGTCTTTTACAGTTATTATTTACTCTCTTTTATTCAAAATGTGTATATTTTCCACTTAGTGATGGTTTAGAAATTTTTTTTTCTTATTTTTTTCGCTAAAAAGGTATATTGTTATTCTATTAGGCACTTACAAAGTTATGTGAAAGGGTTATTAAGCTCTTGGTTAGTAAGGGAGTCAAAGCTTACAGGAAGATGGGATGTAATTAGTAACAGCAGGATTAGACTGTAGTCTCGGGGGTGGGGGCGGAGCTAGTAAACTAAACTTTGGGCTTGATTGTTTAGGCTCGTAATCCCCGTAAGAAATTTATGTTTGTGTAAACATGTTTAATATCAGGTACGAATTTTTGAGCGTTTCTGAGTGCTTGCGTCTCTGCGTGTCCTCAATTAATCCCGTTCATTTCTAGAGCGAAGCTAATTAAAAGTAGAGAGCGTTAAGCAGTAATACAGTATAACCTCAACTATCCAAGGTAATGTTACCAGCGGAACTTTGGATAATCACGAGTCGTGTATCGCAGACTGTGTCACACATCGAGAGGGAAATGTATGGCATGTGGTCAAATAAGTGTTACTGTACATCAAATGAAAAAATTGCGTACAATAAAAATTAAAAAATCTTGTTACGCTCATGAAGAAAACGTATTTTAAGGCGTTGCTCTATGTAGCCAAGACGTGTACTCTTGCTGTATTTTTTCTTAACTACCTCGGTCAGTTGGGAACTAGGTTAATCGAAGTTCGGATAATCGACGCAGTAACTTAGGAACATAGAACGTCCGATAGCAACGATGCTCTATAATGATAGTCCTAGATAACGCGCCATGTAAAGTGGCAGTATATAAAATAACTCACCTTTTAATCAAACACGACAATGTTAAATAAAGACTTTATGCATCTTACTACACAGAAATTTAGACTCACCAACTGCAAACATACAAAATATTGTCAGTGTATTCTTCTTGCTTATCCATAGACTAAGTACTGTTCATTTAAACTCTATTAATGCCCTGCGTTACACCAAGGTAACAGTTTTTCAAAATGAGACAGGGTAGAGCTGTCCTTTTTAGGCTAGTTCAGTGTCTACCAGAGATATCAATTCACCCGCACCGAACTTGTTTAAAGACGATTTTATACAACAAATAAAGTCGAGAGTACAACGTAACAAGTACAATGCAACACGATGCTGAAAACAGCGCCAGAAGAGAAGAGTCAATACGTTTCTAGAAAGCAAAATCGAACTTTTAAAACTAATGAGCTTCAAATGAACTAACGTTTGCAATAAGCATCCACGGAGCAGTTTATCCTTTCAGAAGTGTTTACAAAGTATTATTTAGATCTCCAGAACTTTTCCTTCTGTTTTTCTTTCCTTAGTTCTCTCTCTCTCTCTTTCTCTCTTTATCTCACTCTCTCTCTCTCAGCTCTTTCTTTCTGTCCTCTTTCTCTGGCCATCGTGTATGGTCCATTGTAGTTTCTTCGGTGTTTTACTGCAATTGTAGCGGCTTACACCTACATGGCACATAGCTCTCGGTTCTTCCTTCACTTTTACAACCTCTTTTGATTCATCCTCTTCTCCTTTCTCCTGCACTTCTCTGGGCCTGGCCTGTTGTTCTACTCTGCACTAGTTTCAAAGGCTAAGTACATTTATAAAGTATTAAAAATAAAGTCTTTTATACTAATTTGTGGTGTAGAAATGTTTCCATATCATTTCACATATGTTCTTTCCTTAACTAGTTCATTTTGTACCTCTGAAAACCGTTACCTAAATGTTTTTATTCAAACACTCAATAACAATTAAGTGCATCTCGAGATTAAATCTACAAGTGTAACGCCCAAGCAATTTGTATCGTTGTACCTTGTGACGGTTACAGTCCTGATTCTGTATAATCCACATGTATTAATTTCCTATACATCCACTGGGAATAAAGTTATGTATTTAATAGATTAAACAGCTTCGTTAAAGAATATTTCAGGTAATTAGTTGTAGCGAGCTTTACGTTCGACCAAGTTAGGATTATTTATGAGTTAAAAAAGCAGATTGTTCTAAGCTTTTCTGCACAGCTCTCTGCAGGCTATATTCCCTGACATAGCCAGTAGTAAGTCATTTTTATCCTAAAATATCTATTTCATTACACACTTTGTGTTTATTTTACCTGTGATTCTCCCTGCGTTTGTAATTCTTGCATTACATACTTTAAGTTTATTTAACCTTTGATTCATCTTGCCTTTGCAACGCTTGCTTTGAAACAAAATATTTGTTTAGGAAATTGAAAGTATTTCTTCCCACTTGAGAATATAAATACGAATATCAAAAGAATACACTCTTTTTTCAGTTGAAAATAGAAAGCGCCTTTCTATTACAAGGAATTGCTCTACCGTGTGAGTCTCAGGTGGTTATAGTTCTTCAATCACAGCTTACGAAATCCTTACAGTCTGAAACATAGTGTTACTGAACCTTTGAATACATAATACTTCATTAGATGTCCAAACAAATAGAATAGTCAATTTTAATATGACGAGGTTGCAGAATGTTTTTCTTCTTTACGGCAATAATATTTGTTTTAATAAAGTACGTTTCAAGTATTTAAAACCTTTTTTTGAAATCCTTAGTTTTGAAAGCAATCTTGAGCTTATTAAACTTTTCAATTCTGATGCTGAACAAACATAAACTACTATAAGTATATAGTCTTATAAATAAATGGAAAATACTTTTTTTTATTTAAGTAGAAAACATAAAAACAAGTATGATGGTTATTGTTGTCAGTACAGTGTAACAGAAGTGATATTTACAAACCCGTGATGGGAACAGATGATTTATTTTGTTTACTTTAAAAGTACGATAGTCTATTACATCACTAGATTGATATGCAAACGAAAATTTTAGATTGGGTGGTTACTTTAATTACAGATTTGATGCAATGTCAACCAATTAATTTAGTCTGCAAAAACAAACAACGACTTAATATTGCGTAAAAATTCAAATTTCAACAATTAAATATTTGTATACAACCATTGGAGGTGTTTAGTGTCAAAATAGGCAATGGGAAATATAATCCCGGTGGGGGCCTATCATGGGTATTCCATTAGCTTGAACTAATTCACTTTATGGACCTTTCAAGAAAGCTACAGACTATAACACTAGCCTGAACACGTCCATTAGCTTTACAATAATCGAAAGTAACGTGGAAAATCTGAAACAAAATCGATTCTTTAAGAAGGGGAAAACTAGTATCTAAATGTTTATGAAGCTTTGATCTTAAACGCACCCTGCTCTAGTGCAAAAGGGACATTTTTTGAGGGGGACGTCACTTTATCAACAATAAATTCCAATATTTAGTTAAAACAAGTTTTACCCGCAATTTAGAATGGATTCATTTCGTTAAATTATAAATTGTTTATAAACTTCATTTCTGACGTCACTTCTGTTGACGTCTGTAATGTCACTTCTGCAGCTGTATGTTCCTTGCAACGCCACCACTGAGGCTTAAATGAATTAAATTGAATTAAATGGCTTAAATTTCTGATACTGTCTTTCCCCTTGTTAAACTCTAAAAGTAAGAAAGCTGAATCAAGTTCCATTATTTCAGGCGGGAACTTAAATCTAAGTGAAGTGAACAAATAAAGTAACTTGGTACTTTATAAATGTTCTGCAATGTTCTAGTAATCATTTCCTTCCGGACCCAATATCTTCGAAAATGCTTGAAATAGGCGGATTGAGCGATTTTGGTAAATTGTTTCCTTTCTAAGGATCAGAGCACTCTTTCTTGTCAACGTAATTTTGTATTCGGTTTGGTGCAAATATAATTATCAACCATTGTTACTGGCGCCAGTTAATTTGTCAGCTCCAATTCCCGGAATATTAGTTTTGTAATATCATTAGGCCCGTGATCAGCCTCCCATGACACTCAATGCGGTTGTAATTTTAGCGACAGGTGTAATTGGATCCAGCCAACGAGAGAAATACAAATAAAGCTGTATGACAAGTAAACAAGGCAAAACAAACTTATTGTGGGATGTCTAGCTTGTAAAATTATATTATTCAAAGTTTTCACTCACAGGATGCCTTCGATAACAAACAGAGATACAAAGCCTTTTCAGTTACTTTGCTCAATTTAACATTAGCTCCTTGTTTTTGCTCTTTAAAAAAAAAATAGCTTTTTATTTTAAACATGATGCAGCGAAATTTCATCACGTGTACGCATTGGAAATTCTACCTACTGTCACTTTAATTTACTTTCTATTGTAACCGGCTTATCATTCTTTATCAGTGATTTCGGACCTTATATCTACGTAAGCAAGCCCATCCAATCAAGGTTTTACATTCACTTTTTCATTTCTCTCTCCTTTTATTTTCTCTTATAACTTGCATCGTATTTTTTATCGTCATAACTATTATTTTTAAATATTTCTTTGTAACCGTCGTTTTTGTACTCTATGTTTATATTATTACTTGTTTATACAATGCAGTTAGAATATTAATGGTGATTATATTTTGTTGTAGACATATACTCAATAGATTTCCCACATCTAACATAACCTTCCGCATATTTCTCTCCATAACTAATACAGTCCTTAACTTTTCCTCAACAATCATATGTATTTTCTTGTGTTAACGTTAGTTTCTCAATGTTTACAGTTGCTACTTGTCGCAGTTGCTTCTTTTTACCGCTGCCATGATCACACTTCATTCTTTCCTCTTTAATAACCAATCAAGCTTATTTTTTCACGAGAATAGAAAGTAAGAAATAGAGGAATAAGTGAAACAAAATATCTGATTATAAATGTAAACAAATAACAAACAACACTATTCCAAATAGTGAGTAAGGACAAAGAATATTGAGCAGTAATAATGCAATGGAATCAAGCTATGGAAGTAGGACAGATAACTTGCATTGAGGCTAGGAAAGCCAGAAACAGACACTTATACGTGTTGGGTTTGGAATAGTCCAACACACAAGATGATTAAATGATGAATTTCACAATGACAGATTTCCATAGCTTTGATTACAATCCCACGCATAAAATTAAGGAATCACTGCCAATGCATACTCTAGAAATTGGCTACTTGGCTGCTTTGAGTTTGTGTCCAAAGGTTAATAAACCAAATTTCAACTAACAATTAACATATTTTAACGATACATTTTGTGTCTTGTTTGGTTCATTTAAAACTGTAGAAATGAGGGTTCAGATTCCCTTTTCCAATGTTTTTGGACACGACCGTAAATGGAGCTGAATTAAAACCATTTAGGTAAAAAGTTAAAGCAATTAAACAAAACGAACCGAATACTTTACGCTTCGTTTGGGCTAGAATAAACATTTTTTTAAGCGGTGTTTGAAACAAAAATCAGTTTATTTAAAAGCCTCTCTGTAATGAGTTAAATTCGTCCGGCTCGGCTTAGTGCTCGTTGCCAACGTCACTGGACTGAGCAGTCATTACCTCTTTCGGAGCGAACAGCGTGTAATTGATTTAACCTTTATTGTGCAACATTTATTACTTTTGCCTTTGCTCTTTCTATACTTTATGCTGCTACACATTTTTGTCTCTGTGACACTTGTTTGTCCCTACAAGACTTCAATATTCTGTGTCAAATTATCTTTCTCTCTGAACTATTCTGTTTCTTTCTGTAACACCTTGTTTGTCTCTGTAACACTTTGTTCGAGTCTGTATTAATCTTTTTGGCTCTGTAATATTTTTTTGTAGTACTTTGTTATTATCTGTAATATATTGTATATTCTCTGTAATATTTTGTTATTCTGTGTAATACTTTGTTAATCTCTGCAATATTTTCTTTATTTCTGTAATATTTGTTTTTTCTGTACAATAGGTTTTTTCTGTAGCACTTTACTCATCTATGTGGCATTTCCTTTTCCACTGTAACTCCTAGTTCGTGTTTGTAATACATTTCTTTGTCTCTGTATCATATTATCCGTCTCTGTAATTCTGTCATTGACTCTGTAATAATCTCTTTGGCTTGTAATACTTTGTTAAACTCTGTAATACTTTGTTAATCTCTCTAATACTTTGTTAATCTCTGTAATACTTTGTTAATCTCTGTAATACTTTCTTAATCTCTATAATACATTGTTTATCTCTGTAATACTTTGTTAACCTCTGTAATACTTTGTTAATCTCTGTGAATACTTTGTTAATCTCTGCAATACTATCTTTGTTTCAGTAATAATTTCTTTCGCTTTACAATAAACTTTTGTCTCTGTAGCACATCGTTCCTCTTTATCTGCAACGTGAGTAAACTTCCATTACATCTAAACTACACATATTTTTTGTTTTTGTTTTTTTTTTGGAAAAATATAGGCCTACAACATTGGGCGTTACAAAGAACAAAGTAAAGGGCGTTAGGAAAAGCAAACTAACGAGCGTTACAAAAAAATGTAACTATTGTTACAGAGAACAAAGTAACTGTTGTTACAAGAACAAAGTAACTGTTGTTACAAAGAACAAAATAACTACTGCTGATACAAAAAACAAAATAACTGTTGTTACAAAGAACAAAGTAACTCTTTTTACAAGGGCAAAATAACTCTTTTTAGAAAGATCAAAATAACTTGTTACAAAGAACAAAATAACTGTTGTTACAAAGAAATAAGTAACTGTTCTTACAAGAACAAAGTAACTGTTGCTGCAAAGAACAAAATAACTACTGCTGATACAAAGAACAAAATAACTGTTGTTACAAAGAACAAAGTAACTGCTGTTACAAAGATATAAGTAACTGTTGTTACAAGACCAAAATAACTATTGTTACAAAGATCAAAGTAACTGTTGTTACAAAGAAATAAGTAACTGTTCTTACAAGAACAAAGTAACTGTTGCTACAAAGAAAAAAATAACTACTGCTGATACAAAGAACAAAATAACTGTTGTTACAAAGAACAAAGTAACTGTTGTTACAAAGATATAAGTAACTGTTGTTACAAGACCAAAATAACTATTGTTACAAAGATCAAAGTAACTGTTGTTATAAAGAACAAAATAACTGCTGTTACAAGAACAAAGTAACTTGTGTTAAAAGCTATTGTTATTAAACTTTTTTATATTTGATTAATGTTGATATTTCTTTGGCTCTGAACTTTACTTCTTCAATAAAGCAAATAGACAAGAATATAGTTGTGATAGGTGAGCCTGGTCCCAAACTCATTTGTATTATACCGACCATACGATAGTCGCAACCTCTAACTATCCTGATGACAAAGTTATCAAAATTTCAATTTATTAGGGACATAATCTCCACAGAATTAATGTTAATGCCTCAGTTTATATCTGCCTAATTCGATACGCAAAACTCTTGATTTTGCATTGTCTCCCAAAATTACAGTAAAATGCAACAATTTTTGCTCTTATGACGTTATATAGTTAAATTACCTCTTTATAACAGAGCGTATTTTAACATTTTAACCTCGTCGTTGCAGTGTGATGTGTCGAGTTGTTTTTTAAAGTTCCAGAAGTTTGAATGATGACACATCTTCTTTCCCAAGTACTTGAGTGCCTCACGTACGGTTAGCTGGTCGGCGAGTCGTTGAGGATACATCTTCTTACCAAAAACCTGGACCTCTAGCACACTATTAGCAGGTCACTAAGTGAGATGATTGAACTATTCTTATACAAATGAATATCTCTCCATTCCAAACAAATCTAATAAATTTAAATCAGGTAATTAATAATATTTTATTAGAAGTATGTTAAACAGTGTTTCCTTCGCGAGGGAAAAGCTAACATTTACCTCGATGAATCAGTAATGCCACTTTAATATGTTCCTCTCTTGAAGCGATAAAATAAAAACCTCTGCCGAAATAAAATCCCTTTCCACCCCTTAAACTCTTCAATATACACACGGAGCACATAATATACCGCTACTGAGAGATCCTCGCCAACTTTTCTTATTCATACGTTGGCTACGCATCAGCAGAGGACTAAGGTTAATACCAGTGTGCTTTAAATATATATTTATAATTCAAATGTACTTGCGTTTACAAATATCAAATTAAAGATTCTAATTAAAAACAACGATAATAAAAATATTTCGAACGAAATCACAACAGATACGTAAGATTAAAATTAAAAACAACGATAATAAAAATATTTGGAACGAAATCACAACAAATACGTAAGATTAAAATTAAAACTAAAACTAATGTATGTTAGAAAATAATATTAAAAAAAAATTAGGAATAACAACATTTTATATTTTTAGAAATTAAAAATAAAAATTTTACCATTTAGTATTATGATTTCCACATATGGGTTTATATATTTATAAACATTGTAATTATTTTTAAAAAATACCTAAAATACTAGAGTACAAATTCGCTTCATGTATTTAAAATGACTTGTTTTTAAGATTACGTTGTGCAGCTAAAGTACTTGTATTTTAACAATACTCTTTTTCTGTCTACCTAATATTTAAAAACAAAATGTTTATTAATAAAGTTATGTACAGGTCTCTTTTAGTTCGCCATATAAACATAGACAAACACTACTACAGGTAGTTGTACACAAACATAGAATCAGCTGTCAGTGGTAACTATGGTAACGTAACTGTCTCGGCTTTGTGTTTTAGTTTGCAGACAAAACTACCGTATCAAGTGGTGTAATTACCTTGCAGCAACTGCTTTCATAAAGCGATGCAATAGAAACCTTATCACCTTGCATTATATTAGCATTAAATGCTTTAGTATGAATACTACTTGAGTTATTGAGTGTCAGTAACACACCTGCCAAAGAAACCTTGCTTCATTGAAACCAGCTCGTCAGTCTTGGCAGCTTTAAAATGTCTCCTAGATTGTTCACTGACGATCACCAAACCCGATATGTTCAAAAATGGAAAATAAATGTGTAAACACCTTGGATTTGACAGGAATAATCTCCATACTACGTACGGGAGATAGTAGATGAGAGTGACGTCACGGTGGCCGATCCTAATTAAAACACTGTATTATCAAATGTCACCCACTACAGGTCTAAACGAATATATTTGAACTTGAGTAGATGAATGAGAGGTATTTTAATAATGGTTGAAAATTGAACAAGAATTGTATAGGGAGAGTGTGGGCTCAAAAAAGATATTTATATAACTAGGGGCGAAAAAAATTTGTCTATATATATATTATGCTCTTAGACATACGTTTTTATTTTTAAATGAACCACAAAATTAACAATTAGTGTGGGGCACTCGTGTTAGGGCTGACAGAAGTGAAACCCTTTATAGGCATTGATATCATACGAAAGTGCATTGGTATAATAAAAAATTAATTTATTGATTTTTATATAAAACGTATAAAACACTTTGGAAATTATCTTTTAATTTCAAGTTGCCTGTATGGTAATAGTTTTAATACACTATAAGTTTAACAATACGTTTTTCACTTTACCCTACTTGTAGATATGTTGGAAAATTATTGTTCCGTAATCAAGAGATCCATTACCTCAAATGTTAAACCTTGTAACTGTTCAATAACTAATTTTCCTGCGATAGGATACAGTTGTCACGGTTTGTCTCCAACCCAGTGATAGAGTTCAGCAACCCATAAAAGACGATATAAGTAAGACGTGTGTGTGTGTGTGCATATATATATATATATATATATATATATATATATATATATATATATATATATATATATATATATATAAGGAGAGTTAGGACTACTAGTAGGAATTAAAAAAACTACGTGGCTCTAAACCAAAAAAAGTTTAAATTGCTGCAGAATTTTAGGCACCCATCCATCTCTATTTACAAAAAGAACTAAAGGGCTCGGTAATTCGACTTCAACAGGAAAAACCATATTAACCAAATTAAAGCAACCTTTTATATAAATCTCGGCTTGTGGATGGCAACAAGTGTGGGAAACGTAAACCCAAAACGTCGCGTGCTTCTGGGAATTAAAATGATTTGTTCGTTATATTTGATGTCGTCTCCGTGTCGAGAAACTTGTGACTTGTTTCCTCTGAATGCGAAACTTATCCAAATTCAATAAAAAAGTTCTTTATTTGGAAACTTTCTCCTCACTTTTTATTCTTTTAGTGTTTTTGTTTGGCTAAACTTTGTATCGGTATAATAGTGAAGGAATTCAGTGGAACGCTTTATTGTTTTATTGTCCTTGTACGTGTACATTTATAGGAGCAAGATAATTAACTTGTTTTTAAATTGTCGTTGTTCAATTTTTGTGCTTAGGATGTTAAACAAGTAATATATACAAAAATGTTTTTAAATTTAATCCCTGCTTAGGTCAACACAAGAAAACTTTTTATTAAATATTTATAATTAAATATGTAATGTAAAATACTGTTCAAAATACCAAACCACTCATAACATATAATCAGCTGATAAATTAAATCAAATGTTATAACTTATTTTTAGCCAAATAGGGGAAAGTAACTATATTGTATAACCTGCCCCTTTTGTAAACATTTTTTCTGGCGTATAAAACTAAAATTATTTCATCCAATTTAATTAATGAATTAATATTTGAATAAAACTGTATTAACAAAAAGATTCATCCACTAAATTTTTTAAAATGTTGAACTTAATTGAATGAATAAAGAATATTTAATTAAGATTGAAAATTTCAAAATATATATATATATATACATATATATATATATATATATATATATATATATATATATATCGCAATATGTATTCTTGTGAACTATTAAAGAACTAAGTCAAAATACAAATACATGAATTATAATTGAATTTATGAAATATATGACACATTATATATATATATATATATATATATATATATATATGTGTGTGTGTGTGTGTGTGTGTGTGTGTGTGTGTGTGTGTGTGTGTGTGTGTGTGTGTGTGTGTGTGTGTGTGTGTGTGTGTGTGTGTGTGTAAGGAAAGTGTGACTTAGTAGGAAGAATTGAGAAAAAGAAATGAAAAAAATAAAGCCCAAATTCTATCTCCAATTACAAAAAGGACTAATGGGCTCGGTAATTCGGCAAAACACTGACGTCAAACAAAATTTTTATTTTAGTTACTTTTTATTATATAATAAAAAAATAATATTAAAATGTATTACCATATGGCAGAATTACCATATTAAGTGGAAAAATAGAAAGCGAACTAAATTATAAAAATTAACTATTTTAATTTAAATATTGAATTAACATTTGGAAAAATATAATAACATCAAGTGTCGTCAATTACAAGTTAAAAAGTGTTTTCATTTTTAAAAAGAATAAATGTATCTTATAAACGACTGACCATTAGAACAAGTTATATGTAAGGGGAGTGGGAACTAATAGAAGGGAATGACGCTCCTGAAGTACAAAAGTAAGATAAAACCTTTACTTCGGAAAACAAGATGATTCTTCTTCACGCAGAGCAACAAGTAGGATAATAGCAACTATTTTCTCGATTTAACTATTCACATATTTTTTTAAAGTGTTCCTTGTCAATGACGTGGCCAGTGATGAGGAATTTTTTCTGTCGCGCTAGCGTTAGAGGTTACAATTTATTTTCGGCCAATAACACCCAAACCGTTCATTACTTCTTTTGTTGTTACAAAAAATACTATTATGTGAACATAAATCTATTAAACTGTTTATAATTCCAAGGGATTTAAAAGATAATCGCAACTTTGAGCCTAATGCGATATAAGTGTGCCTGATAGAAGAGATTTCCTTCCATTTGGTGTATGAGACACACATAACATATGCAGGAGAATAGCTGTTTACTTCCACAGGTTTAAAAACAAAAAATTCAAAGCGGAATTTACTTCGGCGTAAATTATAAACGAGACTAAATGTATTGTATTGAAAAATAACACAATTGTACCGTTATAATGTATAACACTTTTAGGCGGGACCAATAATAAGCGAGGTCTGCAAATTGCGGGGGCGTGACTAACAGTATATAAAGACAAACTGAAAATTTGGGCGAAGAGTACTATTTAAGTTTTGAAATTCCAAAACATTCCAAAATGTATCAAAAAAAAATATTGCGATGTTAGGAAAGGCAGAACAATTAACTGGAATATATACAAACATTCATAGCAGAAGTTAAGTTAAGTGTATAAAGAATAAAACAATATTGCTCATAACTGCCCTAAATAATTTTATCTATTATTCTTTGTTTTACAATTATTAGTTATTCATAATTGGTAATTAATATCCCAAATTATTATTACTAACTAATTATATCTTTTATTATAATATTATTATTTCTTAGTAAATTCTGTGTAACATTTCTTATTTTCTCTCTGATAAGGTATGTTGTTATACTATTAGACACTAACTAAGTTATGTGAAAGGGTTATTAAGCTCTTGGTTAGTAAGGGAGTCAAAGCTTATGGGAAAATTGGATGTAATTAGTAACAGCAGGATTAGACTGTAGTCTCAAGGGTGGGGGCGGAGCTAGTAAACTAAACTTTGGGCTTGATTGTTTAGGCTCGTAATCCCCGTAAGAAATTAATGTTTGTGTAAACATGTTTAATATCAGGTACACATTTTTGTGCGTTTCTGAGTGTTTTCGTCTCTGCGTGTCCTCAATTATTCCCGTTCATTTCTAGAGTGAAACTAATTAAATACACTAGATAATGAGGACCAGGGGAACTTTTGATAATCACGAGTCGTGTATCACGGACTGTCTCAAAAATCGAGAGTTAAATGTTGGGCATGAACGAAAACCTGGTCAAATAAGTGATAATGTACGTCAAATGAAAAATTGCGTACAGATAAAAAAAAGAAATACAAAATGGAATTGTCTTGTTAAGCACAGAAGAAAACGTATTTAAGTCGTTGCTCTATGTAGCCAAAACGAGTACACGTACTGCATATTTTGTTTACTACCTCGGTTAATCCGGAGCTCGGTTAATCGAAGTTCGGATAATTGACGCTCCACTGACGCAGTAACTTGGGAAAATAGAAAGTCCGTTAGCAACGATGCTCTATAATGGTAGGACATGTATAGTGGAAGTATATAAAATAACTCACCTTTTAATCAAACACGACAATGTTAAATGAAGACTTTAGGCATCTTACTGCACATACATTTAGACTCACCAACTGCAAACATACAAAATATTGTCAGTAGTCTGTATTTTTCTTGCTTATCGATATACTAAGCACTACTTATTTTAAGTGTGTTAATGGTTTGTTTCTACACTAAGAAAATTGTTTAGGAACGAGACAGGGTAGAGCTGCCCTATTTAGACTGTTCGGTATACAGGGAATGTAATGCCCCCTTCAACTGCTCATTACTAGTACATTTTTGGCGCAACTCATTTCCACTGACTTCCAAGCTAAATAGCTCCATGAATTTCACAGGCGCTACTTGAACTCGAATCTGGGACCATCGGCCTACCAAGTACACCACTCAGCTATGCATTTATTTTTAACATGTAAATAATAATACTCTTGATAAAGAAGCAGAACCAAGAAGACTAAGTAGACAAGTATATAAAGAACCAATATGGACATCTTTGCTTACTGAACAGTACATGGGCATTGAAAATCGCCAAAATAATAAGAAAATGTCCACCGGTTATGATATTCGTCCATAGTTACAAATTGAGTCCATTGGCGAAACCAACTTTTCCGAACCCTAATCATCTCTCGCTTCTCCTGAGCAAGTCTCTAGGAGACGTAAATAGTTTAGTGTATAACTAGGATCTTTTTTTTCGTGAATTTTTTATTTTCTTCTTCAATTCATTATCTTTTATTTGTATCTTCCCTACTATTGTTGTTGTAAATATTAGGTTTTCATTTTTTTCCCTTTATAAAAATAATTATTTTACAAAATCCTTTTTTATCTTATCTTTTGTTATATGCATCTCCTCGTTCAGGTAATGATGTGTATTTTATTTCAGAATATTAACGTACTCAAACATTTCCTACTGAGTACTAATTTAAAAACTTCCAGAAGAGCTGGACATATTTTAAACTTTCTATTGCGTTATTATATATATTCGGGGATCTATAAAAGTGTTTCAAGGGAAATTTTAGTATTTAAATGACGTCATAGGCTATAATCTGTAAGAGGGTGGTCAGCTCCCAGCAATGCCATATCGCTGGTTCAACACTCGTCTCACAAGCGTTTCTGAAGGAAATTCGGTCTCCTGCATTAATAATACTGTCTTCCGTCATAAAATTACTAAATTAAAAATATATAATAAAAATAAAATGATCAGAATAACATAATTACAACACCCTACTCTAGAGAAAGAACTCACTTTGACGGTTGCCAAACACGACCACAATGACGCCATCTTGAAAATAGCTACGACAACAAGAGGAGATTATTATAACTGGTCACTCGTACGCCAGCGCTATCGATCAATAGTAAACCTGTACTAACCTTGTTCTAAAACATTGGTTTTTGTAAGGCGTGTTGCATCAATGGCCATCGCTAAGATATTTCAGGCGTTGCTGTCGCTTAGAAAACCCATAAGACATTTTTTTCAAACCTTTATATAAATTATCTGGGTAATATGACAAACCACATAAATATAATGGCCTTTTGGGCTTATCATACATTATTTTAATTTAAATACTATTCCTTACATTATAACGTCTGTGGAACTGTCCCTCCCTCCACCTTAGAGGTCACACGTCAGCTTGAATATTGTAAATATTCAATTTAGATTAACTAAAATATATTTTTTTTTTACTATTGTAGGAATTTAGTTATTGTTTTGAATTATTGTTTTTAAGATTTGTATGTAAAGCGAAATTTGTCCTTATATTGTTTGCAAATTTTTACACTTTAACAATAAACCTTTTTCTGACTACCTATTAAAAAAAAACTTTTCATAATAAAAACGTTTTATTTTCACCATAAAAACGTACACGAAAACTACTAGAAGGAGTTTTGCGCAAAAACATAGTATCAGCTGTCAGTGGTAGGTATGGTAACATAACAGTCTCGCCTTAGTGATCTAGTTTGCAGACAGAGCTACCATATCAAGTGGTGGAATTACCTTGCAGCAACGGCTTTGATAAAGCGATGCAATAGAAACCTTATCACCTTGTATTATATTCGCATTAAGTATGAATACTTCTTGAGTTATTGAGTGTCAGTCACCCACCTGCCAAAGAAAATTTGCTTCAATGAAACCAACTCATTCGACTTTGGAGTAATAAAATGTCTCCAAGCTCAAGATTGTTCACTGACGATCACCAAACCCGATATGTTCAAAAATGGAAAATAAATGTGTAAAATCCTTGGATTAGGCAGGAATAGTGTTCGTACTATGTACGGCCGATATTAGCTGAGAGTAACGTCATGGTGGGCGAGCCTACACTCGTGTATTGAACCAAATCAACCTTATTAACCGTACTGATTGATGACGCACACTCGTCCGACCGCTTAATGCAAAGCCATTTCTCCTCCTTATCATACGTTCTCGTAAATTCGCGTGGTTCATAATTATCTCTTAGTACTTAACAACAAAAAATGGTTTACAAGCATTCCCCAGTACCATCCAGAATTGCATTTTAGGTAATTTCATGTTCCACATAAAAAGGTTTGGAAATTATCTTTTAATTGCAAGTTGCCTGCAGGAAAATAGTTTATATCTAATTTAAGTTTAACAAATTGTTCTTCACTTAACCTTACTTGTAGATATGTTGGGAAATTATTTTCAGGATTACACATGTTCAGTAATCAAGACATCCATTACCTGAAATGTTCTAGCTTGCAACTGTTGAATAACTAATTTCCCTTCAACGGGATGCAATTGAAACGGTTTGTCTCCAACCGTGTGATAGAGGTTAGCAACCCATAAAATTACGATAAAAGTATGACGTGTGTGTGTGTATATATATACATATATATTAAATATGGTGATATGTTTTCTTCTAATATAGTTAATAAATTAAAAATATTTCAAAAACAAGAATAGTCTTAATGAATATGTTTATTCAAAGCTTTTCGCCGATAAAATAGTACCAGCATCTTCAGGAAAATAATTATCTAATAAAATATTTTTACACAATTAAATCATATGTGCTACCTTTTCATTAATTGAATTTTACGTTTCTAATATAAATTTAAATCTTTTGTTAAAGATGGATTACTAATAGAACTAACCTCTGTAGAGCACATATTCACAATACCAGTAGCCTGGTAAGGCAATATAATATATTAAATATGGTGATATGTTTTCTTGTAATAAAGTTAATAAATTAAAAATATTTCAAAAACAAGAATACTTTTAAGGAATATATTTATTCAAAGCTTTTTGCCAATAAAATAGTACCAGTATCTTCAGGAAAATAATTATCTAATTAAATATTTTTACAAAATTAAATCATATGTACTACATATATATATATATATATATATATATATATATATATATATATATATATTGAAAAAGAGAGTGAGAGAGAAAGAGAGAAGGAAGTTAAAAAAGAGTGTGAAGTAATATTAGAGATTGCAATAATACGATACACTTAGTAAAATAATGCTCAAATTACTACAGTACTTTAAAGCGTCAATCCAACTACTATTCCATTAACGACTGAGGTGCTTGGTAAAAACCCAAACTAAAGCAACCTCTTATATAAAACTCGGTTTGAAGATGGCAGCAAGAGTGGGAGGAACGTAAACCCAAAATGTTGCTTGCTTCTGGGAATTAAAATGAATTTGTTTGTTATATCTGATGACGTCTCAGTGTCGAGAAACTTGACAATTCCTTCCTCTGAATGCGAAACCTATCCAAATTCAATAGAAAAGTTCTTTATTTAGAAACTTTCCCCTCACTTTTTATTATTTTAGTGTTTTTGTTTGGCTAAACTTTGTTTCGTGACAATAGTGAAGGAATTCAGTGGAACGCTTTCATGATATATTGTCCATGTTCCTGTGCATTTAGAGGAGCGAGAGAATTAAATTGTTTCTAATTTCTTGTTGTTCAATTTTTGCGCTTAGGATGTTAAACAAGTAATATGAACAAAAATGTTTTTAAAATTTTAAAAGTTTAAAAACATTATTTAGTCACTTTTTATTAAATAATAGCATTTAATTAATCCATGTAACATACTGTTCTACCAAATCACTTATAACATAAAATCAGCTACTATATGAAATGAAATTTTATGACAGTTTTAGCCAAATAGGAAAAGGTAAGTATATTGCATAACCTGCCCCTTTTGTAAAAGGTTTTTCTGGCGTATAAAATTAAAATAAAAAGCTTTATAAACTACAAGTTTAAAAAATATATTTGAACTTGACTGAATGAATAAAAAATATTTTATTAACGATTGAAAATTGTAATATATATATATATATATATATATATATATATATATATATATATATATATATATATAATTAAGAAAAGTGTGTACTAATAGGAAGAAATGAAAAACTGAAATGAGCAAAACAAAGCTCACATTGCTATAGTATTTTTAAAGCCAATCTATCTTTAGTTTACATACTTTTTATGAAGCAATTACAATTATTATAAGTATGTATTACCATATGACAGAAGTACCATATTAAGTGGCGAAATTAATTGTTAAAATTATTATTCCAAGTTAAATAATGAAATGATATTTGGAAAAAATGTAATAACATCCCGTGCCACGCACTACAAGTTTAAAATGCGTATTTCAACTTTAGTGGATGAATAAAAACTATTTCAACAACGACTGAACATCTGAACAAGGTATATATAAGGAGATGGTGAACTAGTAGAAGGAACTAAATAAATGGACGATTCAGAAGTAAGATTAAAGCTCTAATAAGTAAGAAAATAAGATGTTTACCTTACACGTATTTTCTTTCCATTAGCAGAACAACAAGTAGAATACAAGTTACTATTTTCTCGATTTAACTATTGTCATATTGTTTTTAAAGTGGTTCTGTCAGTGACGGGGAATAATTTTTGTCGCACTAGCTTGTGACGTCACACTTTATATTTAACCAATACCACAAAGACCGCTCGGTAATTCTAGACATTTTCTGTTACAAAAATACTGTTGCGGATCATAAATCTAACAAAACGTTTATACTTCCAATGGATTTAAAAGATAATACTTTGAACCTAATGCGATATAAGTGTGCCTGATAAAATAGATTTACATTCATTAGGTGTATGAGTCATACATAACCTATGTGTAAGAAAATAGCTGTTTACAAGCACAGGTTTAGAAACATGAAATCAAAGCGTAAATTAAAAACGAGGCTAAAAGTATTTTATTGAAAAATAACACAGTTATACCGTTATAATGTATAACACTGTTAGGCGGGACCAATAGGATGCAAGTGGGATGGGCGTGGCTAACAGTATATAAAGACAAACTGAAGTTTTAGGCGAAGAGTACTATTTAAGTTTTGAAATTGGAGACATTCCGAAACGCGTCACAAAGGAAAAATAATGTAACGTTAGGAAAGGCAGACAAATGAACTCGAATATATACAAACATTAATAGCAGAAGTAAAGATAAGTGTATAAAGAATAAAATATTATTGCCTATAACTGTACAAAATGTTGATATCTATTGATTCATGTTTACAAACAATAATTAATATTATTTGGTAATTAATATCTCAAATAATTATTTCTAAATAATAATATCTGTTATAATAATAATAATATTATATGATAGTAAAATCTGTGTAGCATTTCTTATTGTTTCGCTAAAAAGGTATGTTGTTATTCTATTAGACACTTACTAAGTTATGTGAAAGGGTTATTAAGCTCTTGGTTAGTAAGGGAGTCAAAGCTTACGGGAAAATTGGATGTAATTAGTAAAAGCAGGATTATACTGAAGTCTCGGGGGTGGGGGCGGAGCTAGTAAACTAAACTTAGGGCTTGATTGTTTAGGCTCGTAATCCCCGTAAGAAATTAATGTTTGTGTAAACATGTTTAATATCAGGTACAAATTTTTTAGCGTTTCTGAGTGCTTGCGTCTCTGCGTGTCCTCAATTAATCCAGTTCATTTCTAGAGCGAAGCTAATTAAAAGTAGAGAGCGTTACTCAGTAATACAGTACAACCTCAATTATCCAAGGTAATGTTACCAGCGGAACTTTGGATAATCACGAGTCGTGTATCGCAGACTGTGTCACACATCGAGAGGGAAATGTATGACATGTGGTCAAATAAGTGATACTGTACATCAAATGAAAAAATTGCGTACAATAAAAATTAAAAAGTTTTGTTACGCTCATGAAGAAAACGTATTTTAAAGTGTTGCTCTATGTAGCCCAAAACGTGCACCCGTGCTGTATTTTTTTGTTTACTACCTCGGTCAGTTGGGAACTCGGTTAATCGGAGTTTGTATAATCGACGCAGTAACTTAGGAACCTAGATAACGCGCCATTAAAAGTGGAAGTATATAAAATAACTCACCGGTTAATCAAACACGACAATGTTAAATAAAGACTTTATGCATCTTACTACACAGAAATTTAGACTCACCAACTGCAAACATACAAAATATTGTCAGTATATTCTTCTTGCTTATCCATAGACTAAGTATTATTCATTTAAACTCTATTAATGCCCTGCGTTACAACAATGTAACAGTTTTTGAAATGAGACAGGGTAGAGCTGTCCTTTTTAGGCTATTTCAGTGTCTACCCGAGATATCAATTCACCCGCACCGAACTTGTTTAAAGACTATTTTATACAACAAATAAAGTCGAGAGTACAACGTAACAAGTACAATGCAACACGAGGCTGAAAACAGCGCCAGAAGAGAAGAGTCAATACGTTTCTAGAAAGCAAAATCGAACTTTTGAAACTAATGAGCTTCAAATGAACTAACTTTTGCAATAAGCATCCACGCAGCAGTTTATCCTTTCAGAAGTGTTTACAAAGTATTATTTAGATCTCTTTAACTTTTCCTTCTGTATTTCTTTCCTCAGTTCTCTCTCTCTCTCTTTCTCTCTTTATCTCACTCTCTCTCTCAGCTCTTTCTTTCTGTCCTCTTTCTCTGGCCATCGTGTATGGTCCATTGTAGTTTCTTCGGTGTTTTACTGCAATTGTAGCTGCTTACACATACATGGCACATAGCTCTCGGTTCTTCCTTCACTTTTAGAACTTCTTTTGATTCATCCTCTTCTCCTTTCTCCTGCACTTCTCTGGGCCTGGCCTGTTGTTCTACTCTGCACTAGTTTCAAAGGCTAAGTACATTTATAAAGTATTAAAAATAAAGTCTTTTATTCTAATGTGGGGTGTAGAAATGTTTCCATATCATTTCAGATATGTTCTTTCCTTAACTAGTTCATTTTGTACCTCTGAAAACCGTTCCCTAAATGTTTTTATTCAAACACTCAATAACAATTAAGTGCATCTCGAGATTAAATCTACAAGTGTAACGCCCAAGCAATTTGTATCTTTGTACCTTGTGACGGTTACAGTCCTGATTCTGTATAATCCACATGTATTAATTTCCTATACATCCACTGGGAATAGAGTTATGTATTTAATAGATTAAACAGCTTCGTTAAAGAATATTTCAGGTAATTAGTTGTAGAGAGCTTTACGTTTGTCCAGGTTAGGATTATTTATGAGTTAAAAAAGCAGATTGTTCTAAGCTTTTCTGCACAGCTCTCTGCAGGCTATATTCCCTGACGTAGCCAGTAGTAAGTCAATTTATCCTAAAATATCTATTTCATTACACACTTTGTGTTTATTTTACCTGTGATTCTCCCTGAGTTTGTAATTCTTGCATTACATACTTTAAGTTTATTTAACCTTTGATTCATCTTGCCTTTGCAACGCTTGCTTTGAAACAAAATATTTGTTTAGGAAATTGAAAGTATTTCTTCCCACTTGAGAATATAAATACGAATATCAAAAGAATACACTCTTTTTTCAGTTGAAAATAGAAAGCGCCTTTCTATTACAAGGAATTGCTCTACCGTGTGAGTCTCAGGTGGTTATAGTTCTTCAATCACAGCTTACGAAATCCTTACAGTCTGAAACATAGTGTTACTGAACCTTTGAATACATAATACTTCATTAGATGTCCAAACAAATAGAATAGTCAATTTTAATATGACGAAGTTGCAGAATGTTTTTCTTCTTTACGGCAATAATATGTGTTTTAATAAAGTACGTTTTAAGTATTTAAAACTTTTTTTGAAATCCTTAGTTTTGAAAGCAATCTTGAGCCTATTAAACTTTTCAATTCTGATGCTGAACAAACATAAAATACTATAAGTATATAGTCCTATAAATAAATGGAAAATACTTTTTCGTATTTAAGTAGAAAACATAAAAAACAAATCTATGATGGTTATTGTTGTCAGTAAAGTGTATAACAACAGAAGTGATATTTACAAACCAGTGGTGGAAACAGGTGATATAATTTTGTTTACTTTAAAAGTACGATAGTCTATTACATCTCTAGATTGATATGCAAACGAAAATTGGGTGGTTACTTTAATTACAGATTTGATGCAATATCGACCAATTAAATTAGTCTGCAAAAACAAACAACGACTTAATATTGCGTAAAAATTCAAATTTCAACAATTAAATATTTGTATACAACCATTGGAGGTGTTTAGTGTCAAAATAGGCGATGGGAAATATAAACCCTGTGGGGGCCTATCATGGGTATTCCATTAGCTTGAACTAATTCACTTTATGGACATATTTCAAGGAAGCTACAGACTATAACACTAGCCTGAACACGTCCATTAGCTTTACAATAATCGAAAGTAACGTGGAAAATCTGAAACAAAATCGATTCTTTAAGAAGGGGAAAACTAGTATCTAAATGATTATGAAGCTTTGATCTTAAACGCACCCTGCTCTAGTGCAAAAGGGACATTTTTTAGGGGGACGTCACTTTATCAACAATGAATTCCAATATTTAGTTAAAACAAGTTTTACCCGCAATTTAGAATGGATTCCTTTCGTTAAACTATAAATTGTTTATAAAATTCATTTCTGACGTCACTTCTGTTGACGTCTGTAATGTCACTTCTGCAGCTGTATGTTCCTTGCAACGCCACCACTGAGGCTTAAATGAATTAAATTGAATTAAATGGCTTAAATTTCTGATACTGTCTTTCCCCTTGTTAAAGTCTAAGAGTAAGAAACCTGAATCAAGTTCCATTATTTCAGTCGGAAACTTAAATCTAAGTTAAGTGAACAAATAAAGAAACTTGGCATTTTGTAAATGTCTGCAATGTTCTAGTAATCATTTCCTTCCGGACCCAAAATCTTCGAAAATGGGTGAAATAGGCGAATTGAGCGATTTTGGCAACCTGTTTCCTTTCGGAGCACTCTTGTCAACGTAATTATGTATTCTGATTAGTAGAAATATAATTAACAACCATTGTTACTGGCGCCAGTTAATTTGTCAGCTCCAATTCCAGGAATATTAGTTTTGTTATATCATCAGGCCCGTGATCAGCCTCCCATGTCACTCAACGCGGTTGTAATTTTAGCGACAGGTTTAATTGGATCCAGCCAACGAGAGTAATACAAATAAAGCTGTATGACAAGTAAACAAGGCAAAACAAACTTATTGTGGGATGTCTAGCTTGTAAAATTATATTATTCAAAGTTTTCACTCACAGGATGCCTTCGATACAAAACAGAGATACAAAGCCTTTTCAGTTACTTTGCTCAATTTAACATTAGCTCCTTGTTTTTGCTCTTCAAAAAAAACTAGCTTTTTATTTTAAACATGATGCAGACAAATTTCATCACGTGTACGCATTGGAAATTCTACCTACGGTCACTTTAATTTACTTTCTATTGTAACCAGCTTATCATTCTTTATCAGTGATTTCGGATCTTATATCTACGTAAGCAAACCCATCCAATCAAGGTTTTACATTCACTTTTTCATTTCTCTCTCCTTTTATTTTCACTTATAACTTGCATCGTATTTTTTATCGTCATAACTATTATTTTTAAATATTTCTTTGTAACCGTTATTTTTGTACTTGCTGTTTATATTAGTACTTGTTTATACAATGCAGTTAGAATATTAATGGTGATTATATTTTGTTGTAGACATATACTCAATAGAATTTCCCACATCTAACATAACCTTCCGCATATTTCTCTCCATAACTAATACAGTCCTTAACTTTTCCTCAACAATCATATGTATTTTCTTGTGTTAACGTTAGTTTCTCAATGTCTACAGTTCCTACTTGTCGCAGTTGCTTCTTTTTACCGCTGCCATGACCACACTTCATTCTTACCTCTTTAATAACCAATCAAGCTTATTTTTTTTACGAGAATAGAAAGTAAGAAATAGAGGCATAAGTTAAACAAAATATCTGACTATAAATGTAAACAAATAGCAAACAACACTATTCCAAATAGTGAGTAAGGAGCAAAGAATATTGACCAGTAATAATGCAATGGAATCAAGCTATGTGAGTAGGATAGATAACTTGCTCAATGCTAGGAAAGCCAGAAACAGACACTTATACGTGTTGGGTTTGGAATAGTCCAACACACAAGATGATTAAATGATGAATTTCACAATGACAGATTTCCATAGCTTTGATTACAATCCCAAGCATAAAATTAAGGAATCACTGCCATTGCATACTCTAGAACTTGGCTACTTGGCTGCTTTGAGTTTGTGTCCAAAGATTAATAAACCAAATTTCAACTAACAATTAACATATTTTAACGAGACATTTTGTGTCTTGTTTGGTTCCTTTAAAACTGTAGAAATGAGGGTTCAGATTCCCTGTTCCAATGTTTTTGGACACGACCGTAAATGGAGCTGAATTAAAACCATTTACGTCACTTTGGTAAAAAGTTAAAGCAATTAAACAAAACGAACCCAATACTTTACGCTTCGTTTGGGATAAAATAAACATTCTTTTAAGCGGTGTTTGAAACAAAAATCAGTTTATTTAAAAGCCTCTCTGTAATGAGTTAAATTCGTCCGGCTCGGCTTAGTGCTCGTTGCCAACGTCACTGGACTGAGCAGTCATTACTTCTTTCGCAGCGAACAGCGTGTAATTGATTTAACCTTTATTGTGCAACATTTATTACTTTTGTCTTTGCTCTTTCTATACTTTATGCTGCTACACATTTTTGTCTCTGTGACACTTGTTTGTCCCTACAAGACATCAATAATCTGTGTCAAATTATTTTTCTCTCTGAACAATTCTGTTTCTTTCTGTAACACCTTGTTTGTCTCTGTAACACTTTGTTCGTGTCTGTAATAAACTTTTTGGCTCTGTAATATTTTTTTTGTAATACTTTATTATTATCTGTAATATTTTGTTATTCTCTGTAATATTTTGTTATTCTGTGTAACACTTTGTTAATCTCTGCAATATTTTCTTTATTTCTGTAATAATTTCTTTTTCTGTACAATAGGTTTTGGTCTCTGTAGAACTTTACTCATCTATGTGGCATTTCCTTTGCCACTGTCACTCCTAGTTCGTGTCTGTAATACATTTCTTTGTCTCTATAACATATTATCCGTCTCTGTAATTCTGTCATTGACTCTGTAATAATCTCTTTGGCTTGTAATACTTTGGTAATCTCTGTAATACTTTGTTAATCTCTGTAATACTATGTTAATCTTTGCAATACTATCTTTGTTTCAGTAATAATTTCTTTCGCTTTACAATAAACTTTTGTCTCTGTAGCACGTCGTTCCTCTTTATCTGCAACGTGAGTAAATTTCCGTTACACCTAAACTACACATCTTTTTTGTTGTTGTTTTTTTTGGAAAAATATAGGCCTACAACATGGGGCGTTACAAAGAACAAAGTAAAGGGCGTTAGAAAAAGCAAACTAACGAGCGTTACAAAAAAATGTAACTGTTGTTACAGAGAAAAAAGTAACTGTTGTTACAAGAACAAAGTAACTATTGTTACAAAGAACAAAATAACTACTGGTGATACAAAGAACAAAATAACTGTTGTTACAAAGAACAAAGTAACTCTTTTTACAAGGGCAAAATAACTCTTGTTAGAAAGATCAAAATAACTTGTTACAAAGAACAAAATAACTGTTGTTACAAAGAACAAAGTAACTGTTGTTACAAAGAAATAAGTAACTGTTGTTACAAGAACAAAGTAACTGTTGCTACAAAGAACAAAATAACTACTGCTGATACAAAGAGCAAAATAACTGTTGTTACAAAGAACAAAGTAACTGTTGTTACAAAGAAATAAGTAACTGTTGTTACAAGACCAAAATAACTCTTGTTACAAAGAACAAAGTAACTGTTCTTATAAAGAACAAAATAACTGCTGTTACAAGAACAAAGTAACGTGTGTTAAAAGCTATTGTTAATAACCTTTTTTTATTTTTGATTAATGTTGATATTTCTTTGGCTCTGAACTTTACTTCTTCAATAAAGCAAATCGACAAGAATGTAGTTGTGATAGGTGAGCCTGGTCCCAAACTAATTTGTATTATACTGACCATACGTTAGTCACAACCTCTAACTATCCTGATGACAAAGTTATCAAAATTTCAATTTATTAGGGACATAATCTCCACAGAATTAATGTTAATGCCTCAGTTTATATCTGCCTAATTCGATACGCAAAACTCTTGATTTTGCATTGTCTCCCAAAATTACAGCCAAATGCAACAATTTTTGCTCTTATGACGTTATATAGTTAAATTACCTCTTTATAACAGAGCGTATTTTAACATTTTAAACTCGTCGTTGCAGTGTGATGTGTAGAGTTGTTTCTTAAAGTTCCAGAAGGTTGAATGATGACACATCTTCTTACCAAGTACGTGAGTCCCTCACGTACGGTTAGCTGGTCGGCGAGTCGTTGAGGATACATCTTCTTACCAAAAACCTGGATCTCTAACACACTATTAGCAGGTCATTAAGCGAGGTGATTGAACTATTCTTATCCAAATGAATATCTCTCCATTCTAAACAAATCTAATAAATTTAAATCAGGTAATTAATAATATTTTTTTAGAAGTATGTTAAACAGTGTTTCCTTCGCGAGGGAAAAGCTAACATTTACCTCGATGAATCAGCAATGTCACTTTAATATGTTCCTCTCTTGAAGCGATAAAATAAAACCTCTGCCGAAATAAAATCCCTTTCTACCCCTTAAACTCTTCAATATACACACGGGGCACATAATATACCGCTACTGAGAGATCCTCGCCAACTTTTCTTATTCATATGTTGGCTACGCATCAGCAGAAGACGAAGGTTAATATCAGTGTACTTTAAATATATATTTATAATTCAAATGTACCTTCGTTTACAAATATCAAATTAAAGATTCTAATTAAAAACAACGATAATAAAAATATTTCGAACGAAATCACAACAAGTACGTAAGATTAAAATAAAACTAAAACTAATGTATGTTAGAAAATAATATTTGAAAACAAAATTAGGAATAACAACATTTTATATTTTTAGAAATTAAAAATAAAAAGAGAATAAAATTTGCGTAAAGGCTACTACGCATATTACTGTGATGAATTTCTTTTTCAATTCCTTCTATTAGTTCACAGTCTCTTTATATATAGTTGTGACACATTTTCAATATTGTTAATAAAATAGGTTTTATTCATCCACTCAAGTTCACATACGTTTTTTAGTCTTGTATTGGATGTCACTTGAATTTTTACTCTTAAATTAATATTAATTTTATTTTATTAACTAATTTTACCATTTAGTATTACGATTTCCTCATATAGGCTTATATATTTATAAACATTGTAATTATTTTTAAAAAATACCTAAAATACTAGAGTAAAAATTCGCTTCATGTATTTAATATCACTTGTTTTTAAGATTACGTTGTGCAGCTAAAGTACTTGTATTTTAACAATACTCTTTTTCTGTCTACCTAATATTTAAAAACAAAATTTTTATTAATAAAGTTATGTACAAGTCTCTTTTAGTTCGCCATATAAACATAAACAAACACTACTACAAGTAGTTGTACACAAACATAGAATCAGCTGTCAGTGGTAACTATGGTAACGTAACAGTCTCGCCTTTGTGTTTTAGTTTGCAGACAAAGCTACCGTATCAAGTGGTGTAATTACCTTGCAGCAACTGCTTTTATAAAGCGATGCAATAGAAACCTTATCACCTTGCATTATATTAGCATTAAATGCTGTAGTATGAATACTACTTGAGTTATTGAGTGTCAGTAACACACCTGCCAAAGAAACCTTGCTTCATTGAAACCAACTCGTCAGTCTTGGCAGCTTTAAAATGTCTCCAAGCTCAAGATTGTTCACTGACGATCATCAAACCCGATATGTTCAAAAATGGAAAATAAATGTGTAAACACCTTGGATTTGACAGCAATAATCTCCATACTACGTATGGGAGATATTAGATGAGAGTGACGTCACGGTAGCCGATCCTATACCCGTGCATTGAGCCGAATGTAGCTTATTAGCCGTACTGACTGATGACGCACACTCTTCTGAACACCTAATGCTAAACCATTTCTCCTCCTTCATATACGTTCTCGTAAATTCGCGTGGTTCATAATTATGTCTTAGTACTTAAAAGACATATTAACAACAAAAAATGGTTTTTCAAGCATTGCAACCCAACTACAGTCATACAGTTTGTGATCTCGTGTTCCCCAGTACCATCCAGAAATGCAATGCTTAGCAAACGTTATTTCAAATGTGCATACAAATTTTATAATAATCGATAAATTATTTGTGTTATGCTTTTTAAACAAGATACAAAAAAAGTTTCAAGTCAATTCCTACTTAGGTCAACAAATAAAAATTTCATTTTAGAAACCTTTAATTAAAAACTTACAATTATTATAAATAAAGTAACTTATCATATTACGTTAAAACAGCTGTTCTACCACATACCCTATAACATAAAATCAGCAGTTTCTTGAAATCATATGTTATCAATTGTTTTAAGCCTTATGGAATGGAATAAAAATATATTGCTTACTTTGTCTTTTTTGTGAAAAGTTATTGTCCCTTATAAAACTGATATTTTTTCATTATTAAACGTAATTAGAAATCATATTTTTTTAAAACAACACTGTAGTATTATCAAATGTCACCCACTACAGGTCTAAACGAATATATTTGAACTTGAGTAGATGAATAAAAGTATTTTAATAATGAATGAAAATTGAACACGAATTGTATAAGGAGAGTGTGGGCTCAAAAAAGATATTTATATAAATAGGGTCGAATAAAATTTGTCTATATATATATATTATGCTCTTAGAAATACGACAAACAAACGTTTTAGAAATACGTTTTTATTTTTAAATGAACCACAAAATTAACAATTAGTGTGGGGCACTTGTGTTAGGGCTGACAGAAGTGAAACCCTTTATAGGCATTGATATCATACCAAAGTGCATTGGTATTATAAAAAATTAATTTATTGATTTTTATATAAAACGTATAAAACAGTTTGGAAATTATCTTTAATTTCAAGTTGCCTGCATAGTAATAGTTTTAATACACTATAAGTTTAACAATAAGTTTTTCACTTTACCCTACTTGTAGATATGTTGGGAAATTATTGTTCCGTAATCAAGAGATCCATTACCTCAAGTGTTAAACCTTGCAACTGTTCAATAACTAATTTTCCTGCGATAGGATACAGTTGTTACGGTTTGTCTCCAACCCAGTGATAGAGTTCAGCAACCCATAAAAGACGATATAAGTAAGATGTGTGTGTGTGTGTGTGTGTGCATATATATATATATATATATATATATATATATATATATATATATATATATATATATATATGCACTAACCAAAACAAAACTCAAATTACTACGGTACTTTAAAGCGCCAATCCAACTCAAATTACAATAAAGACTGAGTGGCTTGGTAACTCGATTTTAACCGGCAAATGTACATACCCAAATTAAAGCAACTTATTTTTTAAACTCTGTTTGAAGAGATGCGTAAAGCCAATACGTTGCGTGCTTCTGGGAATAAAAATGTATTTTTTCCATTAAAGATAATTTTATATTAGTTTCTATTTATTAAATAATTACTATTAATATAAAAATATGTACATACACGTACACTAGACATAGTTACAATATTAAATGACAAAATATAAAGCGAAATTATTTAATAAAATTAATTATTCTATTTAAATAATGAATTAATATTTTTTAAACTGAACTTACATCAAGTGTCATGCAATACAAGTTTAAAAAGTTTATTTGATATTGAATGGATAAATAAAAAGGTTTTTATTAACGAATAAATATTTGGGGAAGATATATAGATAAAAATATATATAAGGAGAGTTAGGACTACTAGTAGGAATTATAAAACTACGTGGCTCTAAACCAAACAAAGTTTAAATTGCTGCAGGATTTTAGGCACCCATCCATCTCTATTTACAAAAAGAACTAAAGGGCTCGGTAATTCGACTTCAACAGGAAAAACCATATTAACCAAATTATAGCAACCTTTTATATAAATCTCGGCTTGTGGATGGCAACAAGAGTGGAAGAAACGTAAACCCAAAACGTCGCGTGCTTCTGGGAATTAAAATGATTTGTTCGTTATATTTGATGTCGTCTCCGTGTCGAGAAACTTGTGAATTGTTTCCTCTGAATGCGAAACTTATCCAAATTCAATAAAAAAGTTCTTTATTTGGAAACTTTCTCCTCACTTTTTATTCTTTTAGTGTTTTTGTTTGGCTAAACTTTGTATCGGTATAATAGTGAAGGAATTCGGTGGAACACTTTAATGATTTATTGTCCTTGTACGTGTACATTTACAGGAGCAAGATAATTAAATTGTTTTTAAATTGTTGTTGTTCAATTTTTGTGCCTTGAATGTTAAACAAGTAATATGAATAAAAATGTTTTTAAATTTAATCCCTGCTTAGGTCAACACAAGAAAACATTTTATTAAATATTTATAATTAAATATGTAATGTAAAATACTGTTCTACCAAACCACTCATAACATATAATCAGCTGATAAAATAAATCAAATGTTATCACTTATTTTTAGCCAAATAGGGGAAAGTAACATTATTGTATAACCTGCCCCTTTTGTGAACATTTTTTCTGGCGTATAAAACTAAAATTATTTCATCCAATTTAATTAATGAATTAATATTTGAATAAAACTGTATTAACAAAAAGATTCATCCACTAAAATTTTTAAAATGTTGAACTTAATTGAATGAATAAAGAATATTTAATTACGATTGAAAAATTCAATATATATATATATATATATATATATATATATATATATCGCAATATGTATTCTTGTGAACTATTAAAGAACTAAGTCAAAATACAAATACATGAATTATAATTGAATTTATGAAATATATGACACATTATTTATATATATATATATATATATGTGTGTGTGTGTGTGTGTGTGTGTGTGTGTGTGTGTGTGTGTGTGTGTGTGTGTGTGTGTGTGTGTGTGTGTGTGTGTGTGTGTGTGTGTGTGTGTGTGTGTGTGTGTGTGTGTGTGTGTGTGTGTGTGTGTGTGTGTGTGTGTGTGTGTGTGTGTGTGTGTGTGTGTGTGTGTGTGTGTGTGTGTGTGTGTGTGTGTGTGTGTGTGTGTGTGTGTGTGTGTGTGTGTGTGTGTGTGTGTGTGTGTGTGTGTGTGTGTGTCTGTGTGTGTGTGTGTGTGTGTGTGTGTGTGTGTGTGTGTGTGTGTGTGTGTGTGTGTGTGTGTGTGTGTGTGTGTGTGTGTGTGTGTGTGTGTGTGTGTGTGTGTGTGTGTGTGTGTGTGTGTGTGTGTGTGTGTGTGTGTGTGTGTGTGTGTGTGTGTGTGTGTGTGTGTGTGTGTGTGTGTGTGTGTGTGTGTGTGTGTGTGTGTGTGTGTGTGTGTGTGTGTGTGTGTGTGTGTGTGTGTGTGTGTGTGTGTGTGTGTGTGTGTGTGTGTGTGTGTGTGTGTGTGTGTGTGTGTGTGTGTGTGTGTGTGTGTGTGTGTGTGTGTGTGTGTGTGTGTGTGTGTGTGTGTGTGTGTGTGTGTGTGTGTGTGTGTGTGTGTGTGTGTGTGTGTGTGTGTGTGTATGTGTGTGTGTGTGTGTGTGTGTGTGTAAGGAAAGTGTGAATTAGTAGGAAGAATTGAGAAAAAGAAACGAAAAAAATAAAGCCCAAATTCTATCTCCAATTACAAAAAGGACTGATGGGCTCGGTAATTCGGCAAAACACTGTCAAGTGTCATCAATTACATGTTTAAAACGTGTATTTAATTTTTAAAAAGACTAAATGTATCTTATAAGCGACTGACCATTAGAACAAGTTATATGTAAGGGGAGTGGGAACTAATATAAGGAAATGACGCTTCAGAAGTACAAAAGTAAGATAAAACCTTTACTTAGGAAAACAAGATGATTCTTTTATCACGCAGAGCAACAAGTAGGATAATAGCAACTATTTTCTTGATTTAACTATTGACATATGTTTTTAAAGTGTTCCTTGTCAATGACATGACCAGTGATGAGGAATTTTTTCTGTCGCCCCAGCGTGTGAGGTTACAATTTATTACACGGCCAATAACACCCAAACCGTTCATTATTACTGGAAAAGATTTTGGTACAAAAAAATACTATTGTGTGAACATAAATCTATTAAACTGTTTATAATTCCAAGGGATTTAAAAGATAACCGCTACATTGAGCTTAATGCGATATAAGTGTGCCTGTTAAAATAGATTTACTTTCAGTTGGTGGCTGAGACACACATAACCTATGTGCAGGAAAGTAGCTGTTTACTTGCACAGGTTTAGAAACAAAAGATTCAACGCGGAATTTACTTCGGCGTAAATTATAAACAAGACTAAATGTATTGTATTGAAAAATAATACAATTGTACCGTTATAATGTATAACACTGTTAGGCGGGACCAATAATAAGCGAGGTCTGCAAATTGCGGGGGCTTGACTAACAGTATATTAAGACAAACTGAAAATTTGGGCGAAGAGTACTATTTAAGTTTTGAAATTCCGAAACATTCCAAAATGTATCCAAAAAAATATTGCGACGTTAGGAAAGGCAGAACAATTAACTGGAATATATTCAAACATTCTGGAAAGAATAAAACAATATTGCTTATAACTGCCCTAAATAATTTTATCTATTATTCTTTGTTTTACAATTATTAATTAATCATAATTGGTAATTATTATCCCAAATTATTATTACTAACTAATTATATCTTTTACTATAATATTATTATTTCTTAGTAAAATCTGTTTAACATTTCTTATTGTTTCGCTAAAAAGGTATGTTGTTATACTATTAGACACTTACTAAGTTATGTGAAAGGGTTATTAAGCTCTTGGTTCGTAAGGGAGTCAAAGCTTACAGGAAGATGGGATGTAATTAGTAAAAGCAGGATT
Source organism: Prosapia bicincta (assembly GCA_036971475.1). NCBI lineage: Eukaryota > Metazoa > Arthropoda > Insecta > Hemiptera > Cercopidae > Prosapia > Prosapia bicincta. Next base: position 6,670,557 of record JBAIZL010000010.1, on the reverse strand, counting down.
ATACTGTAGTCTCGTGGGGGCGGAGGTAGTAAACTAAACTTTGGGCTTGATTGTTTAGGCTTGTAATCCCCGTAAGGAATTAATGTTTGTGTAAACATGTTTAATATCAGGTACACATTTTTGTGCGTTTCTGGGTGCTTGCGTCTCTGCGTGTCCTCAATTATTCCCGTTCATTTCTAGAGTGAAACTAATTAAATACACTAGATAATGAGGACCAGGGGAACTTTTGATAATCATGAGTCGTGTAACACGGACTGTATCAAAAATCGATTAAATGTTGGGCATGAACGAAAACCTGGTGAAATAAGTGATAATGTACGTCAAATGAAAAGTTGCGTACAGATAAAAAAGAAATACAAAATGGAATTGTCTTGTTAAGCACAGAAGAAAACGTATTTAAGTCGTTGCTCTATGTAGCCAAAACGAGTACACGTACTGCATATTTTGTTTACTACCTCGGTTAATCCGGAGCTCGGTTAATCGAAGTTCGGATAATTGACGCTCCACACTGAAGCAGTAACTTGGAAAAATAGAAAGTCCGATAGCAACGATGCTCTATAATGGTAGGGCATTTATAGTGGAAGTATATAAAATAACTCACCTTTTAATTAAACACGACAATGTTAAATGAAGACTTTAGGCATCTTACTGCACATACATTTAGACTCACCAACTGCAAAAATACAAAATATTCTCAGTAGTCTATATTTTTCTTGCTTATCGATATACTACGCACTACTTATTTTAAGTGTGTTAATGGTTTGTTTCTACACCAAGAAATTTGATTAGGAACGAGACAGGGTAGAGCTGCCCTATTTAGACCGTTCGGTATACAGGGAATGTAATGCCCCCCTTCAACTGCTCATTACTAGTACATTTTTGGCGCAACTCATTTCCACTGACTTCCAAGCTAAATAGCTCCATGAATTTCACAGGCGCTACTTGAACTCGAATCTGGGACCTTCGGCCTACCAAGTACACCACTCAGCTATGCATTTATTTTTAACAAGTAAATAATAATACTCTTGATAAAGAAGCAGAACCAAAAAGACTAAGTAGACAAGCATATAAAGAACCAATATATACATGTTTGCTTACTGAACAGTACATGGGCATTGGAAATCACAAAAATAATAAGAAAATGTCCACCGGTTATGATATTCGTCCATAGTTACAAATTGAGTCCATTGGCGAAACCAACTTTTTTCCGAACTCTAATCATCTCTCGCTTCTCCTGAGCAAGTCTCTAGGAGACGTAAATAGTTTGATGTCTCTAGGATCTTTTTGTTCGTGATTTTTTTATTCTCTTCTTCAATTCAGTATCTTTTATTTGTATCTTCCCTACTATTGTTGTTGTAAATATTAGGTTTTCAATTTTTTCCCTTTATAAAAATCATTATTCTACAAATTCCTTTTTTATCTTGTCTTTTGTTATATGCTTCTACTCGTTTATGTAATGATGTGTATTTTATTTCAGAATATTAACGTACTCAAACATTCGCTACTGAGTACTAATTTAAAAACTTCCAGAAGAGCTAGACATATTTTCAACTTTCTATTGCGTTATATATATATATATATATATATATATATATATATATATATATATTCGGGGATCTATAAAAGTGTTTCAAGGGAAATTTTAGTATTTAAATGACATCATAGGCCATTATCTGTAAGAGGGTGGTCAGCTCCCAGCAATGCCATATCGCTGGTTCAACACTCGTCTCACAAGCGTTTCTGAAGGAAATTCGGTCTCCTACAATAATAATACTGTCTTCCGTCATAAAATTACTAAATTAAAAATATATAATAAAAATAAAATAATCAGAATAACATAATTGCAACACACTACTCTAAAGAAAGAAATCACTTTGACGGTTGCCAAACACGACCACAATGACGCCATCTTGAAAATAGCTATGACAACAATTGGAGATTATTATAACTGGTCACTCGTACGCCAGCGCTATCGATCAATAGTAAACCTGTACTAACCTTGTTCTAAAACATTGGTTTTTGTAAGGCGTGTTGCATCAATGGCCATCGCTAAGATATTTCAGGCGTTGCTGTCGCTTAGAAAACCCATAAGACATTTTTTTCAAACCCTTATATAAATTATCTGGTCAATATGACAAACCACGTAAATATAGCGGCCTTTTGGGCTTATAATTTACATTATTTTAATTTAAATACTATGCCTCACATTATAACGTCTGTGGAACGGTCCCTCCCTCCTCCTTAGAGGTTGCGCGCCAGCTTGCATGTGACCAGCTACAACCTAAACGGTTACTCAGCGAAATAGCTTGCTGGATAGTCACTCGAGCCCACAATAACATCACAAAGAACCACGCTTGCATGACATGTATGCGGGACGTCAGCTCCGGGTGTTCTCTACCCGAGATATCAATTCACCCACACCGAACTTTAAATACTATTTATACAACAAATAAAGTCGAGAGTACAACGTAACAAGTACAATGCAACACGATGCTGAAAACATAAGAGAAGAGTCATTTTCTAGAAAGCAGAATCGACCTTTCAAAATTAGTGAACTTCAAATGAACTAACTTTTGCAATTAGCATGAATAATCCTTTTATACAGGATTACTCATCTATCTCTCTCACTCTCAATCTCCCTCCCTCTCTCTCTCTCTCTCTCTCTCTCTCACACACACACACACACACACTCTCTTACCTTTCTCTCTCTCTCTCTTTCTTTCTCATTCTCTCTGTCTTACAGTAAAATTATAAATCACAGTATAGTAAATAAAATTTAAAAAATAACCATAAATTCATTTAATCTAACATTTTTGGTTAGCAAGAAACCATCCTCAAAAGCATATCAAGCAATACCATTATTTGTATTACCGCTATGTAACAAAAATTTACATCAAGTTAGAATATAAATATGTGTATTTAGTGGTTTTTAAGTATTATTTATTGTTATTTAACTTCAGTAAGTTATTCCAAAAATTTAGTGTTCACAGAATAGCTATATACAACAACCTAAATTGCAATACAAATTAAACCTAATTCAATTTAAGTATAATAATATAAAATGGATTTCTAACATAATATTTTCAGCAATACATCACAATGGGACACAGGTTTTAAAGAATGTAATCAGGATATCTAAAGCTATGGGAATATTAATTGCTACTAATGCAATTAAATATCACATTTAAAGACTTTACAACGATTTCTTCCCTACCCTTTGTGATTTATAGGTAAGGTGATTTTATCCCTATAGTATTTTTAAAAAGTGCAATGATCTAACAAATTAAGTTTCCTAAATTAAAATGTGTTTCCTTAATAAGCAATATAAATCTCTGCACGCCTCTTTAAGGCAGCAGAATAACAAAGAATTCCCAACGTAACATAAAATATATATTATTACTTTACCGTTCACGTCCAATATATATGACATATCTATATAGTCACGACAAATTTATATTTATTTTAAACTTTTATTTTGTTTAAAGCATTGCTCTTGCTTTGGAGTCCCCTTCAGGAGCAGTATAATAAATAAATTAGGTATATAATAAACACTTAATTTTATTGTTTATTTAAAAAATAATTTTCAATCATAAATATTTTTGTCATCTAATATATTCAATTTTATTTCAATGTATATGCTAATGTTTTTCTTATTTTATCCAAAAAGACTACAAACAAATCAGATTCCATAGAGACGAACTTATCGATGTTTATAGAACAAGTAATACAAGCAAATTCTTTTTAAAGTCAATTCTTAGGTCATCAAAGAAATATTTTATTTTAGTTTCTATTTATTAAATAATTACACTTAATATAAATATGTACATATATTAGACAGAGTTACAATATACAAAATATAAAGCGAAATTATTTATTAAAATTAATAATTCCAATTAAATAATTAATTAATATTTTTGTAAACTGTATTAACATCAAGTGTCATGCACTACAAGATTAAAAAGTGTATTGTAACTTGAGTTGATGAATAAAAAGTAATTTATTAATGAATAAAAATTTGAACAAGATATATAAATAAATATATAGAGAGCCAAGTCTAATAGTAGGAATTAGAAAACCACGTGGCACTAAACAAAGAAAGCTCAAATTGCTACAGTGTTTTAAGCACCCATACATCTCTATTTACAAAAAGTACTGAAGGCAAAACTTCAACAGGCAAAACTCCGTCATCGTTACAAATAAACACACTTAAATTGAAGCAACCTTTTATTTAAAAGTCGGTTTGAAGATGGCAACAAGAGTGGAAGAAACGTAAACCCAAAACGTCGCGTGCTTCTGGGAATTAAAATTATTTGTTCGTTATATTTAATGTCGTCTCCGTGTCGAGAAACTTGTGAATTGTTTCCTATGAATGCAAAACTTATCCAAATTCAATAAAAAAAGTTCTTTATTTGGAAACTTTCTCCTGGCTTCTTATTCTTTTAGTGTTTTTGTTTGGCTAAACTTCGTTTCGGTATAATAGTGAAGGAATTCAATGGAACTCTTTTATGATATATTGTCCTTGAACGTGTACATTTAGAGGAGCGAGAAAAATTAAATTGTTCTTAATTTGTCGTTGTCCAATTTTTGCACTTAATATAATAAATAAATATTGTTGGTAAACAAAATATTTTATAAAGAGTGTTATCAAATATAATTTTGAAGCACATAAAATTTGTATCTCTGTTCTAAATGCAGTTTTTTCAAACAATTCCAACAAACTATACAAAGTTGTTTGCAAAGAAGTAAAACCTGTGCCTAAAGTTTACACCGGTATTACTGTTTCGTTAAATGGATTTAAAATTATTCATATTTATTTATTAATTTCCTAATAATATATTTGATATTATTTGTAAAACGTTAAGTCCTAAAAACATTCAGCTACTACGAACTGTGTGTAAACATTGGAGAATATATATATATATATATATATATATATATATATATATATATATATGTATATAATTTATTTATTTATTTTACATTCTTTTTCCTAGGTTAACCATCTTTTTCGTTCTAATGTCAGCTTCTTGGTTCTACTTTTATTGTTGGTAAATTGCCTACCTAGCGCCGTATTTTCAATTTGAGTCTGTAGTGCCTGTCACACAGTTCGGTTATGTTTGACGCTATGTTTGTTGTACAAATACTGAATTCCTGATAGTAAATACTTACTGCAAATAGGTTTAACATACCCACATATATAACTACGATAACTTCAAATATATAACAAAATAACTTTAAAAAATGAAAATTATTTAAGATAATGTATTTTGTAATTTGTTTTTAAAATGTAAAATAAACACATTTAAAAATATGTATGTAATTATTATATTTTTGAAAAACAGTAATATCTCATTACAATTGACTAATATAGGGTCGAATGGTGCACGACTTAATAACAGTTTATTATAAATTAAAACATTATCTTGAAGTGCTCAAAATTCGACTTCAATAAACCAAGAAGTATAAACAACAACTTTCTAAGTCAATTCCTACCAAGATCAACAAACACCAATGTTATATTTGTTACTTTTTATTAAATAATTACAAATGATATAAAAGAAGTAAAATAACCTACTTTAAAACAGCTTTCCTACCACATAACCTATAACATAAATTTAGGTGTTTTAGGAAAGCATATATTATCGCTGATTTTAAGACAAATGGAAAGAAATAACCACACTGCAAACCTTTCCTCTTATGTAAAAACATTTTCTGTCATGTGACTATCTTCAAAACACAGCCCCTTATAGTGTTTAGAAAGATAGTGTTAAACACAGCCACTCCTGTTTAAAAAAGTATGTCATAACGAGATTCTGATGAAAATCAAATGTTTAAACTTCAGAACTTAAATGAATTTTGTGAATTAACCCAAAATAACTTGGGTCGTCACTGAAGAAATGTTAATGGGCCAAAGTTTCTAAACCGAACAATATTTCCATTTGTAAATGATCAGAGTTATTTTATAAAGGACCCGTCGAATATTGCAACAGACTTGCTTGCTGACGGGTTATGTGGCAATCATGGCTCAGACAACCTGCAAATAATTTTACAACACTGACATGTTTTTGAAAAGGCTACAATACAAATGGTACGCTGTTAGACGTAGGACTGAGGGATTTTAGTCAGTTCCAACAGTTGTTCCACCCATGCGCCAACTTCTCTTTGTCCCTGTCGTTCCAAAGAGAGTTTCATCACTCGCCTCACAAGCTGTACAATGCTTTTAAATGACGTTTATCAATCCCTCTCCTGATACCACTTCCTTCTCTCACGTCAAATCTTTAACCTCTCACGTCGTTTTTCAACCTTACCAAATTTTGTCCCCTTCCAAAGCCCATTAACGTTTGACGACTCATGCATCAATTCCTACATCAACGTAATTGCAATTCAACACATATTTGGTACTCATTATCTAAACAAAAAAGCAGCATCGGTTTTATTCAGCACGGATGATCTCGGTGGTGGTGTATGACAGTAGTTTTTGAAACTACAATTATTCAAATAACATCCCCGGCATTCAACTCTACAGAACGTGAGTGACAGCCGGTTTTCAGGATTACAATAGCAGCATTATAATTCTGTACGTGATTGCAGCAGCTCGGTGTTATTTAAAACAAAAATACGTCGCACTAGTTTTAGCTGAATAAGCACACTTTTCAAAATTTATTAATATATTCTGTCAACCAACAAATTTCAAAAACTTTATTATTACCCGTCTTTTACAGTTATTATTTACTTTCTTTTATTCAAAATGTATATATTTTCCTCTTAGTAATGGTTTAGAAATGATTTTTTTCTTATTGTTTTCGCTAAAAAGGTATGTTGTTATTCTATTAGACACTTACTAAGTTATGTGAAAGGGTTATTAAGCTGTTGGTTATTAATGGAGTCAAAGCTTACGGGAAAATTGGATGTAATTAGTAACAGCAGGATTAGACTGTAGTCTCGGGGGTGGGGGCGGTGCTAGTAAACTAAACTTTGGGCTTGATTGTTTAGGCTTGTAATCCCCATAAGAAATTAATGTTTGTATAGACATGTTTAATATCAGGTACGAATTTTTGAGCGTTTCTGAGTGCTTGCGTCTCTGCGTGTCCTCAATTAATCCCGTTCGTTTCTATAGCGAAGCTAATTAAAAGTAGAGAGCGTTACGCAGTAATGCAGTACAACCTCAAATACCCAAGGTAAAGTTACCAGCGGAACTTTGGATAATCACGAGTCTTGTATCGCAGACTGTGTTACACATCGAGAGGGAAATGTATGGCATGTGGTCAAATAAGTGATACTGTACATCAGATGAAAACATTGCGTACAATTAAAATAAAGAAATACAAAATGGAATTGTCTTGTTAAGCACAGAAGAAAACGTATTTAAGTCGTTGCTCTATGTAGCCAAGACGTGTACTCGTGTTGTATTTTTTCTTAACTACCTCGGTCAGTTGGGAACTCGGTTAATCGAAGTTCGGATAATCGACGCAGTAGCTTAGGAACCTAGAAAGTCCGATAGCAACGATGCTCTATAATGATAGTGCTAGATAACGCGTCATGTAAAGTGGAAGTATATAAAATAACTCACCGGTTAATCAAACACGACAATGTTAAATAAAGACTTTGTGCATCTTACTATACAGAAATTTAGACTCACCAACTGCAAACATACAAAATATTGTCAGTGTATTCGTCTTGCTTATCCATAGACTAAGTACTATTCATTTAAACTCTATTAATGCCCTGCGTTACACCAAGCTAACAGTTTTTGAAATGAGACAGGGTAGAGCTGTCCTTTTTAGGCTATTTCAGTGTCTACCCGAGATATCAATTCACCCGCATCGAACTTGTTTAAAGACTATTTTATACAATAAATAAAGTCGAGAGTACAACGTAACAAGTACAATGCAACACAGTACTGAAAGCAGCGCCAGAAGAGAAGAGTCAATATGTCTCTAGAAAGCAAAATCGAACTTTTAAAATTAGTGAGCTTCAAATGAACTAACTTTTGCAATAAGCATCCACGGAGCAGTTTATCCTTTCAGAAGTGTTTACAAAGTATTATTTAGATCTCTTTAACTTTTCCTTCTGTTTTTCTTTTCTCAGTTCTCTCTCTCTCTATTTTTCTCTCTAACTCATTCTCTCTCTCCGCTCTTTCTTTCTGTCCTCTTTCCCTGGCCATCGTGTATGGTCCATCGTAGTTTCTTCGGTGTTTTACTGCAAATGTAGCTGCTTACACCTGCATGGCACATAGCTCTCGGTTCTTCCTTCACTTCTACAACCTCTTTTGATTCATCCTCTTTTCCTTTCTCCTGCACTTCTCTGGGCCTCGCATATTGTTCTATTCTGCACTAGTTACAAAGGCTAAGTACATTTATAAAGTATTAAAAATAAAGTCTTTTATACTAATTTGGGGTGTAGAAATGTTTCCATATCATTTCAGATATGTTCTTTCCTTAACTAGTTCAATTTGTACCTCTGAAAACCGTTCCCTAAATGTTTTTATTACAAAATTCACTAACAATTAGGTGCATTATCGTGATTTAAGCTACACGTGTAATATCTAAGCAATTTGTACCTTTTTCCCTCATGAAGGTTACCTCCAGGTAGCGATTCTGTATAATCCACAAGTATTAATTTCCTATACATTCACTGGGAATAGAGTTTTGTATTTAATAGATTAAACAGATTAGTTAAAAAGTTAAAGTATTTCAGGTAATGAGTTGTAGCGAGCTTTAGGTTCGACCAAGTTGGGATTATTTATTACCTAAAAAAGCAGTTTGTTCTAAGCTTTCCTGCACAGCTCTCTGCAGACTATATTCCCTGACATAGCCAGTAGTAAGTCATTTTTATCCTAAAATATCTATTTCATTAAACACTTTGAGTTTATTTTACCTGTGATTCTCCCTGGCTTTGTAATTCTTGCATACATACTTTAAGTTTATTTAACCTTTGATTCATCTTGCCTTTGCAACGGTTGCTTTGAAACCAAATATTTGCTTGGGAAATTGAAAGTATTTCTTCCTACTTGAGAATATAAATACGAATATCAAAAGAATACACTCTTTTTTCAGTTAAAAATGGAAAGCGCCTTTCTATTACAAGGAATTGCTCTACCGTGTGAGTCTCAGGTGGTTATAGTTCTTCAATCACAGCTTACGAAATCTTTACAGTCTGAAACATAGTGTTACTGAACCTTTGAATACATAATACTTCATTAGATGTCCAAACAAATAGAATAGTCAATTTTAATATGACGAAGTTGCAGAATGTTTTTCTTCTTTACGGCAATAATATGTGTTTTAATAAAGTACGCTTTGTTAAGTATTTAAAACTTTTTTTGAATCCTTAGTTTTGAAAGCAATCTTGAGCTTATTAAACTTTTCAATTCTGATGCTGAACAAACATAAACTACTATAAGTAGTCTTATAAATAAATGGAAAATACTTTTTTTTATTTAAGTAGAAAACATAAAAACAAGTATGATGGTTATTGTTGTCAGTACAGTGTAACAGAAGTGATATTTACAAACCCGTGATAGGAACAGATGATTTATTTTGTTTACTTTAAAAGTACGATAGTCTATTACATCTCTAGATTGATATGCAAACGAAAATTTTAGATTGGGTGGTTACTTTAATTACAGATTTGATGCAATATCGACCAATTAATTTAGTCTGCAAAAACAAACAACGACTTAATATTGCGTAAAAATTCAAATTTCAACAATTAAATATTTGTATACAACCATTGGAGGTGTTTAGTGTCAAAATAGGCGATGGGAAATATAAACCCGGTGGGGGCCTATCATGGGTATTCCATTAGCTTGAACTAATTCACTTTATGGACATATTTCAAGGAAGCTACAGACTATAACACTAGCCTGAACACGTCCATTAGCTTTACAATAATCGAAAGTAACGTGGAAAATCTGAAACAAAATCGATTCTTTAACAAGGGGAAAACTAGTATCTAAATGGTTATGAAGCTTTGATCTTAAACGCACCCTGCTCTAGTGCAAAAGGGACATTTTTTGGGGGGACGTCACTTTATCAACAATAAATTCCAATATTTAGTTAAAACAAGTTTTACCCGCAATTTAGAATGGATTCCTTTCGTTAACCTATAAATTGTTTATAAACGTCATTTCTGACGTCACTTCTGTTGACGTCTGTAACGTCACTTCTGCAGCTGTATGTTCCTTGCAACGCCACCACTGAGGCTTAAATGAATTAAATTGAATTAAATGGCTTAAGTTCCTGATACTGTCTTTCCCCTTGTTAAAGTCTAAAAGTAAGAAACCTGAATCAAGTTCCATTTTTCAGGCGGGAACTTAAATCTAACTAAAGTGAACAAATAAAGAAACTTGCCATTTTGTAAATGTCTGCACTGTTCTAGTAATCATTTCCTTCCGAACCCAATATCTTCGAAAATGCTTGAAATAGGCGAATTGAGCGATTTTGGCAACCTGTTTCCTTTCGGAGCACTCTTCTTGTCAACGTAATTATGTATTCTGATTAGTAGAAATATAATTAACAACCATTGTTACTGGCGCCAGTTAATTTGTCGGCTCCAATTCCAGGAATATTAGTTTTGTTATATCATCAGACCCGTGATCGGGCTCCGATGTCACTCAAAGCGGTTGTAATTTTAGCGACAGGTGTAATTAGATCCAGCCAACGAGAGAAATACAAATAAAGCTGTATGACAAGTAAACAAGGCAAAACAAACTTATTGTGGGATGTCTAGCTTGTAAAATTATATTATTCAAAGTTTTCACTCACAGGATGCATTCGATACCAAACAGAGATACCAAGCCTTTTCAGTTACTTTGCTCAATTTAACATTAGCTCCTTGTTTTTGCTCTTAAAAAAAAAAATAGCTTTTTATTTTAAACATGATGCAGAGAAATTTCATCATGTGCACGCATTGGAAATTCTACCTAAGGTCACTTTAATTTACTTTCTATTGTTACCAGCTTATCATTCTTTATCAGTGATTTCGGACCTTATATCTACGTAAGCAAACCCATCCAATCAAGGTTTTACATTCACTTTTTCATTTCTTTCTCCTTTTATTTTCACTTATAACTTGCATCGTATTTTTTATCGTCATAACAATTATTTTTAAATATTTCTTTGTAACCGTTATTTTTGTACTCTATGTTTATATTATTACTTGTTTATACAATGAAGTTAGAATATTAATGGTGATTATATTTTGTTGTATACATATACTCAATAGATTTCCCACATCTAACATAACCTTCCGCATATTTCTCTCCATAACTAATACAGTCCTTAACCTTTCCTCAACAATCATATGTATTTTCTCGTGTTAACGTTAGTTTCTCAATGTTTACAGTTGCTACTTGTCGCAGTTGCTTCTTTTTACCGCTGCCATGATCACACTTCATTCTTACCTCTTTATTAACCAATCAAGCTTATTTATTTACGAGAATAGAAAGTAAGAAATAGAGGAATAAGTGAAACAAAATATCTGACTATAAATGTAAACAAATAACAAACAACACTATTCCAAATAGTTAGTAAGGAGCAAAGAATATTGACCAGTAATAATGCAATGGAATCAAGCTATGTGAGTAGGATAGATAACTTGCATTGAGGCTAGGAAAGCCAGAAACAGACACTTATACGTGTTGGGTTTGGAATAGTCCAACACACAAGATGAATAAATGATGAATTTCACAATGACAGATTTCCATAGTTTTGATTACAATCCCACGCATAAAATTAAGGAATCACTGCCATTGCATACTCTTGAACTTGGCTACTTGGCTGCTTTGAGTTTGTGTCCAAAGGTTAATAAACCAAATTTCAACTAACAATTAACATATTTTAACGATACATTTTGTGTCTTGTTTGGTTCCTTTAAAACTGTAGAAATGAGGGTTCAGATTCCCTTTTCCAATGTTTTTGGACACGACTGTAAATGGAGCTGAATTAAAACCATTTACGTCACTTTGGTAAAAAGTTAAAGCAATTAAACAAAACGAACCCAATACTTTACGCTTCGTTTGGGCTAGAATAAACATTTTTTTAAGCGGTGTTTGAAACAAAAATCAGTTTATTTAAAAGCCTCTCTGTAATGAGTTAAATTCGTCCGGCTCGACTTAGTGCTCGTTACCAACGTCACTGGACTGAGCAGTCATTACTTCTTTTGGAGCGAACAGCGTGTAATTGATTTAACCTTTATTGTGCAACATTTATTACTTTTGTCTTTGCTCTTTCTGCAGACAAAAATGCTGCTACACATTTTTGTCTCTGTGACACTTGTTTGTCCCTACAAGACTTCAATAATCTGTGTCAAATTATCTTTCTCTCTGAACAATTCTGTTACTTTCTGTAACACCTTTTTTGTCTCTGTAACACTTTGTTCGTGTCTGTAATAATCTTTTTGGCTCTGTATTATTTTTTGTGTAATATTTTGTTATTATCTGTAATATTTTGTTATTCTCTGTAATATTTAGTTATTCTGTGTAATACTTTGTTAATCTCTGCAATACTTTCTTTATTTCTGTAATAATTTCTTTTTCTGTACAATAGGTTTTGGTCTCTGTAGAACTTTACTCATCTATGTGGCATTTCCTTTGCCACTATAACTCCTAGTTCGTGTCTGTAATACATTTCTTTGTCTCTGTAACATATTATCCGTCTCTGTAATTCTGTCATTGACTCTGTAATAATCTCTTTGGCTTGTAATACTTTGGTAATCTCTGTAATACTTTGTTAATCTCTGTAATACTATGTTAATCTCTGCAATACTATCATTGTTTGAGTAATAATTTCTTTCGCTTTACAATAAACTTTTGTCTCTGTAGCACATCGTTCCTCTTTATCTGCAACGTGAGTAAATTTCCATTACACCTAAACTACACATCTTTTTTGTTGTTGTTTTTTTTTTTGGAAAAATATAGGCCTACAACATTGGGCGTTACAAAGAACAAAGTAAAGGGCGTTAGGAAAAGCAAACTATCGAGCGTTACAAATAATGTAACTGTTGTTACAGAGAACAAAGTAACTGTTGTTACAAGAACAAAGTAACTATTGTTACAAAGAACAAAATAACTACTGCTAATACAAAGAACAAAATATATGTTGTTACAAAGAACAAAGTAACCCTTGTTACAAGGGCAAAATAACTCTTGTTACAAAGATCAAAATAACTTGTTACAAAGAACAAAATAACTGTTGTTACAAAGAACAAAGTAACTGTTGTTACAACGAAATAAGTAACTGTTGTTACAAAGAAATAAGTAACTGTTGTTACAAGACCAAAATAACTATTGTTACAAAGAACAAAGTAACTGTTGTTATAAAGAACAAAATAACTGCTGTAACAAGAACAAAGTAACGTGTGTTAAAAGCTATTGTTAATAAACTTTTTTATATTTGATTAATGTTGATATTTCTTTGGCTCTGAACTTTACTTCTTCAATAAAGCAAATAGACAAGAATGTAGTTGTGATAGGTCAGCCTGGTCCCAAACTCATGTGTATTATACTGACCATACGTTAGTCGCAACCTCTAACTATCCTGATGACAAAGTTATCAAAATTTCAATTTATTAGGGACATAATCTCCACAGAGTTAATGTTAGTGCCTCAGTTTATGTCTGCCTAATTCGATACGCAAAACTCTTGATTTTGCATTGTCTCCCAAAATTACAGTCAAATGCAACAATTTTTGCTCATATGACGTTATATAGTTAAATTACCTCTTTGTAACAGAGCGTATTTTAACATTTTAACCTCGTCGTTGCAGTGTGATGTGTCGAGTTGTTTCTTAAAGTTCCAGAAGTTTGAATGATGACACATCTTCTTACCAAGTACTTGAGTGCCTCACGTACGGTTAGCTGGTCGACGAGTCGTTGAGGATACATCTTCTTACCAAAAACCTGGAACTCTAGCACACTATTAGCAGGTCACTAACTGAGGTGATTGAACTATTCTTATCCAAATCAATATCTCTCCATTCTAAACAAATCTAATAAATTTAAATCAGGTAATTAATAATATTTTATTAGAAGTATGTTAAACAGTGTTTCCTTCGCGAGGGAAAAGCTAACATTTACCTCGATGAATCAGCAATGCCACTTTAATATGTTTCTCTCTTGAAGCGATAAAATAAAAACTTCTGCCGAAATAAAATCCCTTTCCACCCCTTAAACTCTTCAATATACACACGGGGCACATAATATACCGCTACTGAGAGATCCTCGCCAACTTTTCTTATTCATACGTTGGCTACGCATCAGCAGAGGACTAAGGTTAATATCAGTGCACTTTAAATATATATTTATAATTCAAATGTACTTTCGTTTACAAATATCAAATTAAAGATTCTAATTAAAAACAACGATAATAAAAATATTTCGAACAAAATCACAACAAATACGTAAGATTAAAATTAAAACTAAAACTAATGTATGTTAGAAAATAATATTAAAAAAAAATTAGGAATAACAACATTTTATATTTTTAGAAATTAAAAATGAAAAGAGAATAAAATTTGCGTAAAGGCTACTACGCATATTACTGTGATGAATTTCTTTTTCAATTCCTTTTATTAGTTCACAGTCTCTTTATATATACATGTGACACATTTTCAATATTGTTAATAAAATAGGTTTTATTCATCCACTCAAGTTCACATTCGTTTTTTAGGCTTGTATTGGATGTCACTTGAATTTTTACTCTTAAATTAATATTAATTTTATTTTATTAACTAATTTTACCATTTAGTATTATGATTTCCTCATATGGGTTTATATATTTATAAACATTGTAATTATTTTTAAAAAATACCTAAAATACTAGAGTACAAATTCGCTTCATGTGTTTAAAATGACTTGTTTTTAAGATTACGTTGTGCAGCTAAAGTACTTGTATTTTAACAATACTCTTTTTCTGTCTACCTAATATTTAAAAACAAAATGTTTATTAATAAAGTTATGTACAAGTCTCTTTTAGTTCGCCATATAAACATAAACAAACACTACTACAAGTAGTTGTACACAAACATAGAATCCGCTGTCAGTGGTAACTATGGTAACGTAACAGTCTCGCCTTTGTGTTTTAGTTTGCAGACAAAGCTACCGTATCAAGTGGAGTAATTACCTTGCAGCAACTGCTTTCATAAAGCGATGCAATAGAAACCTTATCACCTTGCATTATATTCGCATTAAATGCTGTAGTATGAATACTACTTGAGTTATTGAGTGTCAGTAACACACCTGCCAAAGAAACCTTGCTTCATTGAAACCAGCTCGTCAGTCTTGGCAGCTTTAAAATGTCTCCAAGCTCAATATTGTTCACTGACGATCACCAAACCCGATATGTTCAAAAATGGTAAATAAATGTGTAAACACCTTGGATTTGACAGGAGTAATCTCCATACTACGTACGGGAGATATTAGATGAGAGTGACGTCACGGTACCCGTGCATTGAACCGAACGTAGCTTATTAGCCGTACTGACTGATGACGCACACTCTTCTGACCACCTAATGCAAAACCATTTCTCCTCCTTCACATACGTTCTCGTAGATTCGAGAGGATAATAATTATGCCTTAGTACTTAAAGGAGATATTAACAACAAAAAATGTTTTTTCAAGCATTGCAACCCAACTACAGTCATACAGTTTGTGATCTCGTATTCCCCAGTACCATCCAGAAATGCAATGCTTAGCAAACGTTATTTCAAATGTGCATAAAAATTTTATAATAATTGATACATTATTTGTGTTATGCTTTTTAAACAAGATACATAAAACGTTTCAAGTCAGGTCAACAAATAAAAATTTCATTTTAGAAACCTTTAATTAAAAACTTACAATTATTATAAATAAAGTAAATTATCATATTACGTTAAAGCAGCTGTTCTACCACATACCCTATAACATAAAATCAGCAGTTTCATGAAATCATATGTTATCAATGGTTTTAAGCCTTATGGAATGGAATAAAAATATATTGCTTACTTTGTCTTTTTTGTAAAAAGTTATTCTCCCTTATAAAACTGATATTTTTTCATTATTAAACGTAATTAAAAATCATATTTTTTAAAAAAAACACTGCAGTATTATCAAATGTCACCAACTACAGGTCTAAACGAATATATTTGAACTTGAGTAGATGAATAAAAAGCATTTTAATATTGAATGAAAATTGAACAAGAATTGTATAAGGAGAGTGTGGGCTCAAAAAAGATATTTATATAAATAGGGTCGAATAAAATTTGTCTATATATATATATATATATATATATATATATATATATATATATATATATATAATATGCTCTTAGAAATACGACAAAGAAACGTTTTAGAAATACATTTTTATTTTTAAATGAACCACAAAATTAACAATTAGGGGGGGGGGAACTCGTGGGAGTGCTGACAGAAGTGAAACCCTTTATAGGCATTGATATCATACCAAAATGCATTGGTATGATAAAAAAATTTATTTATTGATTTTTATATAAAACGTATAAAACAGTTTGGAAATTATCTTTTAATTTCAAGTTGCCTGCATAGTAATAGTTTTAATACACTATAAGTTTACCAATAAGTTTTTCACTTTACCCTACTTGTAGATATATTGGGAAATTATTGTTCCGTAATCAAGAGATCCATTACCTCAAATGTTAAACCTTGCAACTGTTCAATAACTAATTTTCCTGCGATAGGATACAGTTGTTACGGTTTGTCTCCAACCCAGTGATAGAGTTCAGCAACCCATAAAAGACGATATAAGTAAGACGTGTGTGTGTGTGTGCATACATATATATATATATATATATATATATATATATATATATATATATATATATATATATATATATGCACTAACCAAAACAAAACTCAAATTACTACGGTACTTTAAAGCGCCAATCAAACTCAAATTACAATAAAAACTGAGGGGCTTAGTAACTCGATTTTAACAGGCAAATGTACATACCCAAATTAAAGCAACTTATTTTTTAAACTCTGTTTGAAGAGAAGCGTAAAGCCAAAACGTTGCGTGCTTCTGGGAATTAAAATGTATTTTTTCCATTAAAGATAATTTTATATTAGTTTCTATTTGTTAAATAATTACTATTATTATAAAAATATGTACAAACACGTACACTAGACAGAGTTGCAATATTAAGTGACAAAATATAGAGCGAAATTATTTAATAAAATTAATTATTCTATTTAAATAATGAATTAATATTTTTTAAACTGAAATTACATCAAGTGTCATGCAATACAAGTTTAAAAAGTGTATTTGATATTGAGTGGATGAATAAAAAGGTTTTTATTAACGAATAAATATTTGGGGAAGATATATAGATAAAAATATATATAAGGAGAGTTAGGACTATTAGTAGGAATTAGAAAACTACGTGGCTCTAACTCTAAACCAAACAAAGTTTAAATTGCTGCAGAATTTTAGGCACCCATCCATCTCTATTTACAAAAAGAACTAAAGGGCTCGGTAATTCGACTTCAACAGGAAAAACCATATTAACCAAATCAAAGCAACCTTTTATATAAATCTCGGCTTGTGGATGGCAACAAGAGTGGGAAAACGTAAACCCAAAACGTCGCGTGCTTCTGGGAATTAAAATTATTTGTTCGTTATATTTGATGTCGTCTCCGTGTCGAGAAACTTGTGAATTGTTTCCTATGAATGCGAAACTTATCCAAATTCAATAAAAAAGTTCTTTATTTGGAAACTTTCTCCTCACTTTTTATTCTTTTAGTGTTTTTGTTTGGCTAAACTTTGTATCGGTATAATGGTGAAGGAATTCAGTGGAACGCTTTAATGTTTTATTGTCCTTGTACGTGTACATTTATAGGAGCAAGATAATTAAATTGTTTTTAAATTGTCGCTGTTCTATTTTTGCGCTTAGGATGTTAAACAAGTAATATATACAAAAATGTTTTTAAATTTAATTCCTGCTTAGGTCAACACAAGAAAACGTTTTATTAAATAATTGTAATTACATATGTAATGTAAAATACTGTTCTACCAAACCACTCATAACATATAATCAGCTGATAAATTAAATAAAATGTTATCACTTATTTTTAGCCAAATAGGGGAAAGTAACTATATTGTATAACCTGCCCCTTTTGTGAATTTGTTTTCTGGCGTATAAAACTAAAATTATTTCATCCAATTTAATTAATGAATTATTATTTTAATAAAACTGTATTAACAAAAAGATTCATCCACTAAAAGTTTTAAAATGTTGAACTTAATTGAATAAATAAATAATATTTAATTAACGATTGAAAATTTCAATATATATATATATCGCATGTTGTATTCTTGTGAACTAATAAAGAACTAAGTCAAAATACAAATACATGAATTATGATTGAATTTATGAAATATATGACACATTATTTATATATATTATGTGTGTGTGTGTGTGTTTGTGAAAGAAAAGTGTGAATTAGTAAGAAGAATTGAGAAAAAGAAATGAAAAAACTAAAGCCCAAATTCTATCTCCAATTACAAAAAAGACTGATGGGCTCGGTAATTCGGCAAAACACTGACGTCAAACAAAATTTTTATTTTAGTTACTTTTTCTCATATAATAAAAAAATAATATTAAAATGTATTACCATATGACAGAATTACAATATTAAGGGGGAAAATAGAAAGCGAACTAAATTATAAAAATTAACTATTTTAATTTAAATATTGAATTAACATTTGGAAAAATATAATAACATCAAGTGTCATCAATTACAAGTTTAAAAAGTGTAATTCATTTTTAAAAAGAATAAATGTATCTTATAAGCGACTGACCATTAGAACAAGTTATATGTAAGGGGAGTGGGAACTAATATAAGGGACTGACGCTTCAGAAGTACAAAAGTAAGATAAAACCTTTACTTAGGAAAACAAGATGATTCTTCTTCTCGCAGAGCAACAAGTAGGATAATAGTAACTATTTTCTCGATTTAACTATTGACATATTTTTTTAAAGTGTTCCTTGTCAATGACGTGGCCAGTGATGAGGAATTTTTTCTGTCGCGCTAGCGTGTGAGGTTACAATTTATTACACGGCCAATAACACCCAAACCGTTCATTATTACTGGAAAAGATTTTGTTACAAAAAAATACTATTGTGTGAACATAAATCTATTAAATTGTTTATAATTCCAAGGGATTTAAAAGATAACCGCTACATTGAGCTTAATGCGATATAAGTGTGCCTGTTAAAATAGATTTACTTTCAGTTGGTGGCTGAGACACACTTAACCTATGTGCAGGAAAGTAGCTGTTTACTTGCACAGTTTTAGAAACAAAAGATTCAACGCGGAATTTACTTCGGCGTAAATTATACACGAGACTAAATGTATTGTATTGAAAAATAACACAATTGTACCGTTATAATGTATAACACTGTTAGGCGGGACCAATAATAAGCGAGGTCTGCAAATTGCGGGGGCTTGACTAACAGTATATTAAGACAAACTGAAAATTTGGGTGAAGAATACTATTTAAGTTTTGAAATTCCAAAACATTCCAAAATGTATCCAAAAAAATATTGCTACGTTAGGAAAGGCAGAACAATTAACTGGAATATATGCAAACATTCATAGCAGAAGTTAAGTTAAATGTATAAAGAATAAAACAATATTGCTTATAACTGCCCTAAATAATTTTATCTATTATTCTTTGTTTTACAATTATTAATTAATCATAATTGGTAATTATTATTCCAAATTATTATTACTAACTAATTATATCTTTATTATAATAATATTATATGATAGTAAATTCTGTGTAACATTTCTTATTTTTTCGCTAAAAAGGTATGTTGTTATTCTATTAGACACTTACTAAGTTATGTGAAAGGGTTATTAAGCTCTTGGTTAGTAAGGGAGTCAACGTTTACAGGAAGATGGGATGTAATTAGTAAAAGCAGGATTATACTGTAGTCTCAAGGGTGGGGCGGAGCTAGTAAACTAAACTTTGGGCTTGATTGTTTAGGCTCGTAATCCCCGTAAGAAATTAATGTTTGTGTAAACATGTTTAATATCAGGTACACATTTTTGTGCGTTTCTGGGTGTTTTCGTCTCTGCGTATCCTCAATTATCCCCGTTCATTTCTAGATTGAAACTAATTAAATACACAAGATAATGAGGACCAGGGGAACTTTTGATAATCACGAGTCGTGTAACACGGACTGTATCAAAAATCGAGAGTTAAATGTTGGGCATGAACGAAAACCTGGTCAAATAAGTGATAATGTACGTCAAATGAAAAATTGCGTACAGATAAAAAAAAGAAATACAAAATGGAATTGTCTTGTTAAGCACAGAAGAAAACGTATTTAAGTCGTTGCTCTATGTAGCCAAAACGAGTACACGTACTGCGTATTTTGTTTACTACCTGTTATATGCTTCTACTCGTTCATGTAATGATGTGTATTTTATTTCAGAATATTAACGTACTCAAATATTCGCTACTGAGTACTAATTTAAAAACTTCCAGAAGAGCTAGACATATTTTCAACTTTCTATTGCGTTTTATATATATATATATATATATATATATATATATATATATATATATATATTCGGGGATCTATAAAAGTGTTTCAAGGGAAATTTTAGTATTTTAGTAATTTTAGTACTACAGGTAGTTGTACACAAACATAGAATCAGCTGTCAGTGGTAACTATGGTAAGGTAACAGTCTCGCCTTTGTGTTTTAGTTTGCAGACAAAGCTACCGTATCAAGTGGTGTAATTACCTTGCAGCAACTGCTTTCATAAAGCGATGCAATAGAAACCTTATCACCTTGCATTATATTCGCATTAAATGCTGTAGTATGAATACTACTTGAGTTATTGAGTGTCAGTAACACACCTGCCAAAGAAACCTTGCTTCATGGAAACCAGCTCGTCAGTCTTGGCAGCTTTAAAATGTCTCCAAGCTCAAGATTGTTCACTGACGATCACCAAACCCGATATGTTAAAAAATGGAAAATAAATGTGTAAACACCTTGGATTTGACAGGAATAATCTTAATAATACGTACGGGAGATATTAGATGAGAGTGACGTCACGGTACCCGTGCATTGAACCGAACGTAGCTTATTAGCCGTACTGACTGATGACGCACACTCTTCTGACCACCTAATGCAAAACCATTTCTCCTCCTTCACATACGTTCTCGTAGATTCGAGAGGTTAATAATTATGTCTTAGTACTTAAAGGAGATATTAACAACAAAAAATGGTTTTTCAAGCATTGCAACCCAACTACAGTCATACAGTTTGTGATCTCGTGTTCCCCAGTACCATCCAGAAATGCAATGCTTAGCAAACGTTATTTCAAATGTGCATACAAATTTTATAATAATTGATACATTATTTGTGTTATGCTTTTTAAACAAGATACAAAAAACGTTTCAAGTCAGGTCAACAAATAAAAATTTCATTTTAGAAACCTTTAATTAAAAACTTACAATTATTATAAATAAAGTAAATTATCATATTACGTTAAAACAGCTGCTCTACTACATACCCTATAACATAAAATCAGCAGTTTCTTGAAATCATATGTTATCAATTGTTTTAAGCCTTATGGAATGGAATAAAAATATATTGCTTACTTTGTCTTTTTTGTAAAAAGTTATTCTCCCTTATAAAACTGATATTTTTTTCATTATTAAACGTAATTAAAAATCATATTTTTTTAAAAAAACCCTGTAGTATTATTAAATGTCACCCACTACAGGTCTAAACTAATATATTTGAACTTGAGTAGATGAATAAAAAGTATTTTAATAATGAATGAAAATTGAACAAGAATTGTATAAGGAGAGTGTGGGCTCAAAAAAGATATTTATATAAATAGGGTCGAATAAAATTTGTCTATATATATATATATATTTATTAAATTTAAAATATTTCAAACACAAGAATACTTTTAATGAATATATTTATTCAAAGCTTTTCGCCGATAAAAAAGTGTCAGCATCTTCAGGAAAAATAATTATCTAATAAAATCTAAAATATATACAAGAAAACATATCACCATATTTAATATATATATATATATATATATATATATATATATATATATATATATATATTATGCTATTAGAAATACGACAAACAAACGTTTTAGAAATACGTTTTTATTTTTAAATGAACCACAAAATTAACAATTAGTGTGGGGCACTTGTGTTAGGGCTGACAGAAGTGAAACCCTTTATAGGCATTGATATCATAACAAAGTGCATTGGTATCATAAAAATATTATTTATTGCTTTTTTTATAAAACAGTTTGGAAATTATCTTTTAATTCCAAGTGGCCTGCATAGTAATAGTTTTAATACACTATAAGTTTAACAATAAGTTTTTCACTTTACCCTACTTGTAGATATGTTGGGAAATTATTGTTCCGTAATCAAGAGATCCATTACCTCAAATGTTAAACCTTGCAACTGTTCAATAACTAATTTTCCTGCGATAGGATACAGTTGTTACGGTTTGTCTCCAACCCAGTGATAGAGTTCAGCAACCCATAAAAGATTATATAAGTAAGACGTGTGTGTGTGTGTGTGTGTGTGTGTGTGTGTGTGTGTGTGTGTGTGTATGTATGCGCTGACCAAAACAAACTCAAATTACTACGGTACTTTAAAGCGCCAGTCCAACTCAAATTACAATAAAATCTGAGGGGCTTAGTAACTAGATTTTAACAGGCAAATGTACATACCCAAATTAAAGCAACTTATTTTTTCAACTCTGTTTGAAGAGAAGCGTAAAGCCAAAACGTTGCGTGCTTCTGGGAATTAAAATGTATTTTTTCCATTAAAGATAATTTTATTTTAGTTCCCATTTATCAAATAATAATTATTATTATTATAAAAATATGTACAAACACGTACACTAGACAGAGTTGCAATATTAAGTGACAAAATATAGAGCGAAATTATTTAATAAAATTAATTATTCTATTTAAATAATGAATTAATATTTTTTAAACTGAAATTACATCAAGTGTCATGCAATACAAGTTTAAAAAGTGTATTTCATATTGAGTGGATAAATAAAAAGGTTTTTATTAACGAATAAATATTTGGGGAAGATATATAGATAAAAATATATATAAGGAAAAACCAAACAAAGTTTAAATTGCTGCAGAATTTTAGGCACCCATCCATCTCTATTTACAAAAAGAACTAAAGGGCTCGGTAATTCGACTTCAACAGAAAAAACCATATTAACCAAATTAAAGCAACCTTTTATATAAATCTCGGCTTGTGGATGGCAACAAGAGTGGGAGAAACGTAAACCCAAAACGTCGCGTGCTTCTGGGAATTAAAATGATTTGTTCGTTATATTTGATGTCGTCTCCGTGTCGAGAAACTTGTGACTTGTTTCCTCTGAATGCGAAACTTATCCAAATTCAATAAAAAAGTTCTTTATTTGGAAACTTTCTCCTCACTTTTTATTCTTTTAGTGTTTTTGTTTGGCTAAACTTTGTTTCGGTATAATAGTGAAGGAATTCAGTGGAACGCTTTAATGTTTTATTGTCCTTGTACGTGTACATTTATAGGAGCAAGATAATTAAATTGTTTTTAAATTGTCGTTGTTCAATGTTTGCGCTTAGGATGTTAAACAAGTAATATATACAAAAATGTTTTTAAATTTAATCCCTGCTTAGGTCAACACAAGAAAACTTTTTATTAAATATTTATAATTAAATATATAATGTAAAATACTGTTCTACCAAACCACTCATAACATATAATCAGCTGATAAATTAAATCAAATGTTATCACTTATTTTTAGCCAAATAGGGGAAACTAACTATATTGTATAACCTGCCCCTTTTGTGAAATTTTTTTCTGGCGTATAAAACTAAAATTATTTGATCAAAAATTAAACAAAAAGATTCATCCACTAAAAGATTTAAAATGTTGAACTTAATTGAATAAAAAAAGAATATTTAATTAACGATTGAAAATTTCAATATATATATATATATATATATATATATATATCGCAATTTGTATTCTTGTGAACTAATAAAAAACTAAGTCAAAATACAAATACATGAATTATAATTGAATTTATGAAATATATGACACATTATTTATATATATTATATGTGTGTGTGTGTGTGTGTGTGTGTGTGTTTGTGTGTGTGTAAGTGTGTGTGTGTGTGTGTGTGTGTGTGTGTGTGTGTGTGTGTTTGTGTGTGTGTGTGTGTGTGTGTGTGTGTGTGTGTGTGTGTGTGTGTGTGTGTGTGTGTGTGTGTGTGTGTGTGTAAGGAAAGTGTGAATTAGTAGGAAGAATTGAGAAAAAGAAATGAAAAAAATAAAGCCCAAATTCTATCTCCAATTACAAGAAGGACTGATGGGCTCGGTAATTCGGCAAAACACTGACGTCAAACAAAATTTTTATTTTAGTTACTTTTTATTATATAATAAAAAAATAATATTAAAATGTATTACCATATGACAGAATTACCATATTAAGTGGAAAAATAGAAATCGAACTAAATTATAAAAATTAACTATTTTAATTTAAATATTGAATTAACATTTGGAAAAATATAATAACATCAAGTGTCATCAATTACATGTTTAAAAAGTGTATTTCATTTTTAAAATGAATAAATGTATCTTATAAACGACTGACCATTAGAACAAGTTATATGTAAGGGGAGTGGGAAATAATAGAAGGGAATGCCGCTTCAGAAGTACAAAAGTAAGATAAAACCTTTACTTAGGAAAACAAGATGATTCTTCTTCACGCAGAGCAACAAGTAGGATAATAGTAACTATTTTCTCGATTTAACTATTGACATATTTTTTTAAAATGTTCCTTGTCAATGACGTGACCAATGATTAGGAATTTTTTCTGTCGCTCTAGCGTGTGAGGTTACAATTTATTTTCGGCCAATAACACCCTAACCGTTCATTACTTCTTTTGTTGTTACAAAAAAATACTATTGTGTGAACATAAATCTATTAAACTGTTTATAATTCCAAGGGATTTAAAAGATAATCGCAACTTTGAGCCTAATACGATATAAGTGTGCCTGATAGAAGAGATTTCCTTCCATTTGGTGTATGAGACACACATAACCTATACGCAGGAGAATAGCTGTTTACTTCCACAGGTTTAAAAACAAAAAAATCAAAGCGGAATTTACTTCGGCGTAAATTATACACGAGACTAAATGTTTTTATTGAAAAATAACACAATTGTACCGTTATAAGGTATAACACTGTTAGGCGGGACCAATAATAAGCGAGGTCTGCAAATTGCGGGGGCGTGACTAACAGTATATAAAGACAAACTGAAAATTTGGGCGAAGAGTACTATGTAAGTTTTGAAATTCCAAAACATTCCAAAATGCATCCAAAAAAAATATTGCGACTTTAGGAAAGGCAGAACAATTAACTGGAATATATACAAACATTCATAGCAGAAGTTAAGTTAAGTGTATAAAGAATAAAACAATATTGCTTAAAACTGCCCTAAATAATTTTATCTATTATTCTTTGTTTTACAATTATTAATTAATCATAATTGTTAATTATTATCCCAAATTATTATTACTAACTAATTATATCTTTTATTATAATATTATTATTTATTAGTAAATTCTGTGTAACATTTCATATTTTCTCTCTGAAAAGGGATGTTGTTATACTATTAGACACTAACTAAGTGTATGTAAAAGGGTTATTAAGCTCTTGGTTCGTAAGGGAGTCAAAGCTTACAGGAAGATGGGATGTAATTAGTAAAAGCAGGATTATACTGTAGTCTCGTGGGGGGGGGGGGGTAGCTAATAAACTAAACTTTGGGCTTGATTGTTTAGGCTCGTAATCCCCGTAAGAAATTAAATGTTTGTGTAAACATGTTTATTATAAGGTACACATGTTTGTGCGTTTCTGAGTGTTTTCGTCTCTGCGTATCCTCAATTATTCCCGTTCATTTCTAGAGTGAAACTAATTAAATACACTATATAATGAGGACCAGGGGAACTTTTGATAATCACGAGTCGTGTAACACGGACTGTATCAAAAATCGAGAGTTAAATGTTAGGCATGAACAAAACCTGGTCAAATAAGTGATAATGTACGTCAAATGAAAAATTGCGTACAGATAAAAAAAAGAAATACAAAATGGAATTGTCTTGTTAAGCACAGAAGAGAACGTTTTTTAAGTCGTTGCTCTATGTAGCCAAAACAAGTACACGTACTGCATATTTTGTTTACTACCTCGGTTAATCCGGAGCTCGGTTAATCGAAGTTCGGATAATTGACGCTCCACACTGACGCAGTAACTTGGGAAGCTAGAAAGTCCGATAGCAACGATGCTCTATAATGGTAGGACATGTATAGTGGAAGTATATAAAATAACTCACCTTTTAATCAAACACGACAATGTTAAATGAAGACTTTATGCATCTTACTGCACATACATTTAGACTCACCAACTGCAAACATACAAAATATTGTCAGTAGTCTATATTTTTCTTGCTTATCGATATACTAAGCACTACTTATTTTAAGTGTGTTAGGTTTGTTTCTACACCAAGAAATTTGTTTAGGAACGAGACAGGGTAGAGCTGCCCTATTTAGACCGTTCGGTATACAGGGAATGTAATGCCCCCCTTCAACTGC
The DNA here is from genome assembly GCA_036971475.1 of Prosapia bicincta. Lineage (NCBI taxonomy): Eukaryota > Metazoa > Arthropoda > Insecta > Hemiptera > Cercopidae > Prosapia > Prosapia bicincta. The sequence goes on along the minus strand of JBAIZL010000010.1, from coordinate 6,643,888 downwards.
TCATTACTAGTAAATTTTTGGCGCAAATTATTTCCACTGATTTCAAAGCAAAATATCTCCATGAATTTCACAGGCGCTACTTGAACTCGAATCTGGACCTTCGGCCTACCAAGTACACCACTCAGCTATTGCATTTATTTTTAACATGTAAATAATAATACTCTTGATAAAGAAGCGGGACCAAGAAGACTAAGTAGACAAGTATATAAAAAACCAATATGGACATGTTTGCTTACTAAACAGTACATGGGCATTGGAAATCGCCAAAATAATAAGAAAATGTTCTCCGGTTATGATATTCGTCCATAGTTACAAATTGAGTCCATTGGCGAAACCAACTTTTCAGAACCCTAATCATCTCCCGCTTCTCCTGAGCAAGTCTCTAGGAGACGTAAATAGTTTGATGTATAACTAGTATCTTTTTGTTCGTGATTTTTTTATTCTCTTCTTCAATTCAGTATCTTTTATTTGTATCTTTCCTACTATTGTTGTTGTAAATATTAGGTTTTCATTTTTTTCCCTTTATAAAAATCATTATTCTACAAATTCCTTTTTTATCTTGTCTTTTGTTATATGCTTCTACTCGTTCATGTAATGATGTGTATTTTATTTCAGAATATTAACGTACTCAAACATTCGCTACTGAGTACTAATTTAAAAACTTCCAGAAAAGCTAGACATATTTTCAACTTTCTATTGCGTTATATATATATATATATATATATATATATATATATATATATATATATATTCGGGGATATATAAAAGTGTTTCAAGGGATATTTTAGTATTTAAATGACGTCATAGGCCATAATCCGTAAGAGGGTGGTCAGCTCCCAGCAATGCCATATCGCTGGTTCAACACTCGTCTCACAAGCGTTTCTGAAGGAAAATCGGTCTCCTACGTTAATAATACTGTCTTCCGTCATAAAATTACTAAATTAAAAATATATAATAAAAATAATATAATCAGAATAACATAATTACAACACCCTACTCTTGAGAAAGAGCTCACTTTGACGGTTGCCAAACACGACCACAATGACGCCATCTTGAAAGTAGCTACGACAACAAGTGTAGATTATTATAACTGGTCACTCGTACGCCAGCGCTATCGATCAATAGTAAACCTGTACTAGCCTTGTTCTAAAACATTGGCTTTTGTAAGGCGTGTTGCATCAATGGCCATCGCTAAGATATTTCAGGCGTTGCTGTAGCTTAGAAAACCCATAAGACATTTTTTCAAACCTTTATATGAATTATCTTGGTAATATGACAAACCACATAAATATAGCGGCCTTTTGGGCTTATCATTTACTATATTTTAATTTAAATACTACTCCTCACATTATAACGTCTGTGGAACGGTCCCTCCCTCCTCCTTAGAGGTTGCACGTCAGTTTGCGTGTGACCAGCTACAACCTAAACGGTTACTCAGCGAAACAGCGTGCTGGATAGTCACTCGAGCCCACAATAACATCACAAAGAACCACGCTTGCATGACATGTAAGCGGGACGTCAGCTCCGGGCGTTCTCTACCCGAGATATCAATTCACCCGCACCGAACTTTAAATACTATTTATACAACAAATAAAGCCGAGAGTACAAGGTAACATGTACAATGCAACACGATGCTGAAAACAGCGCCAGAAGAGAAGAGTCAATAGAAGAGTCAGTTTCTAGAAAGCAAAATTGAACTTTCAAAATTAGTGAACTTCAAATGAACTAACTTTTGCAATAAGCATGAACGGAACAGTTTTGCCCTTTGGACAGGATTACTCATCTATCTATCTCACTCTCAATCTCCCTCCATCTCTCTCTCTCTCTCTCTCTCTCTCTCTTAACTTTCTCTCTCTCCCTTTTTTCTCATTCTCTCTGTTTTTAAGTAAAATTATAAATCACAGTGCAGTAAATAAAATTTAAAAAATAACCATAAATTCATTTAATCTAACCTTTTTGGTTACCAAGAAACCATCCTCAAAAGCATATCAAGCAATACCATTATTTGTATTACCGCTATGTAACAAAAATTTACATCAGGTTAGAATATAAATATGTGTATTTAGTGGTTTTTAAGTATTATTTATTGTTATTTAACTTCAGTAAGTTATTCCAGATAATTAGTGTTCACAGAATAGCTTTATACAACAACCTATATTGCAATACAAATTAAACCAAACTCAATTTAAGTATAATAATATAAAATGGATTTCGAACATAATATTTTCAGCAATACAACACTATGGGATACCAGATTATATAGAATGTAATCAGGATATCTAAAGCTATGGGAATATTAATTGCTACTAATGCAATTAAATATCACATTTAAAGATTTACAACGATTTCTTCCCTGCTCTTTGTGATTTATAGGTAAGGTGATTTTATCCCTATAGTATTTTTAAAAAGTGCAATGATCTAACAAATTAAGTTTCGTAAATTAAAATGTGTTTCGTTAATTTTGCTGCGCCTCTTTAAGACAGCAGAATAACAAAGAATTCCCCTACCTACCATAAAATATATATTATTACGTTACCCTTCACGTCCAATATATATACATATTTATATAGTCACGACAAATTTGTATTTTGTTTAAAATTTTATTTTGTTTAAAGCATTGCCCTTGCTTTGGAGTCCTCTTCAGGAGCAATATAATAAATAAGTTAGGTATATAATAAACACTTAATTTGATTTTTTATTTAAAAAATAATTTTCAATAATAAACATTTTTTTGTTATCTAATATATTCAAATTTTATTTCAATGTATATGCTAATGTTTTTCTTATTTTATCCAAAAAGACTTCAAACAAATCAGATTCCATAGGTACGAAGCAATTTTTTTTTTAAGTCAATTCTTAGGTCATCAAAGAAATATTTTATTTTAGTCTCTATTTATTAAATATTTACAATTAATATAAATATGTTCATACATTAAACAGAGTTACAATATTAAGTGACAGAATATAAAGCGAAATTATTTATTAAAATTATTAACTCCATATAAATAATTAATTAATATTTTTGTAAACTGTATTAACATCAAGTGTCATGCACTACAAGATTAAAAAGTGTATTTGAACTTGAGTCGATGAATAGAAAGTAATTTATTAACGAATAAACATTTTAACAAGATATATAAATAAATATATAGAGAAAGCCAAATCTAATAGTAGGAATTAGAAAACCACGTGGCACTAAACAAAACAAAGCTCAAATTGCTACAGTATTTTAAGCACCTATCCATCTCTATATACAAAAAGGACTGAAGGTAAAACTTCAACAGGCAAAACTCCGTCGTCGTTACAAATAAACACACTTAAATTGAAGCAACCCTTTATTTAAAACTCGGTTTGAAGATGGCAACAAGAGTGGCAGAAACGTAAACCCAAAACGTCGCGTGCTTCTGGGAATTAAAATTATTTGTTCGTTATATTTGATGTCGTCTCCGTGTCGAGAAACTTGTGACTTGTTTCCTATGAATGCGAAACTTATCCAAATTCAATAAAAAAAGTTCTTTATTTGGAAACTTTCTCCTGGCTTCTTATTCTTTTAGTGTTTTTGTTTGGCTAAACTTCGTTTCGGTATAATAGTGAAGGAATTCAATGGGACTCTTTTACGATATATTGTCCTTGAACGTGTACATTTAGAGGAGCTAGAAAAATTAAATTGTTCTTAATTTGTCGTTGTCCAATTTTTGCACTTAGTATAGTAAATAAATATTGTTGGTAAACAAAATATTTTATAAAGAGTGTTATCAAATATAATTTTGAAGCACAAAAAATTTTTATCTCTGTCCTGAATGCAGTTTTTTCAAACAATTCCAACAAACTATACAAAGTTGTTTGCAAAGAAGTAAAACCTGTGCCTAAAGTTTACACCGGTATTACTGTTTCGTTAAATGAATTTAAAATTATTCATATTTATTTATTAATTTCCTAATAATATATTTGATATTATTTGTAAAACGTTAAGTCCTAAAAACATTCAGCTACTACGAACTGTGTGTAAACATTGGAGAATATATATATATATATATATATATATATATATATATATATATATATATATCATTTATTTATTTTACATTCTTTTTCCTAGCGTAACCATCTTTTTCGTTCCAATGACAGCTTCTTGGTTCTACTTTTAATGTTGGTAAATTGCCTACACAGCGCCGTAATTTCTATTTGAGCCTGCAGTGCCTGTCACACATGTTCGGTTATGTTTGTTGTACAAATACTGAATTTCTGCTAGTAAATACTTACTGCAAATAGGTTTAACATACCCACATATATAACTGAGATAACTTCAAATATATAACAAAATAGCTTTAGAAAATGAAAATTATTTAAGACAATGTATTTTGTAATTTGTTTTTAAAATGTAAAATAAACACGTTTACAAATATGTATGTAATTATATTTATTTTTGAAAAACAGTAATATCTCATTAGAATTGACTAATATAGGGTCGAATGGTGTCCGAGTTAATAACAGTTTATTATAAATTAAAACATTATCTTGAAGTGCTCAAAATTCGACTTCAATAAACCAAGAAGTATAAACGACAACTTTTTTAAGTCAATTCCTACCACGATCAACAAACACCAATGTTATTTTTGTTACTTTTTATTAAATAATTACAAATGATATAAAAGAAGTAAAATAGCCTACTTTAAAACAGCTTTCCTACCACATAACCTATAACATAAATTTAGGTGTTTTAGGAAAGCATATATTATCGCTGATTTTAAGACAAATGGAAAGAAATAACCACACTGCAAACCTTTCCTCTTATGTAAAAACATTTTCTGTCATGTGACTATCCTCAAAACATACCCCCTTATACGTGACTCCTGTTTAAAAAAGTATGTTATAACGAGATTCTGATGAAAATCAAATGTTTAAACTTTAGAACTTAAATGAATTTTGTGAATTAACCCAAAATAACTTGGGTCGTCACTGAAGAAATGTTAATGGGCCAAAGTTTCTAAACAGAACAATATTTCCATTTGTAAATGATCAGGAGTTATTTTATAAAGACCCGTCGAATATTGCAACAGACTTGCTTGCTGACGGGCTATGTGGCAATCATGGCTCAGACAACCTGAAAATAATTTTAAAACACTGACATGTTTTTGAAAAGGCTACAATACAAATGGCACGCTGTTAGACATAGGACTGAGAGATTTTAGTCAGTTCCAACAGTTGTTCCACCCATGCGCCAACTTCTCTTCGTCCCTGTCGTTCTCAAGAGAGTTTCATCACCGGCCTCACAAGCTGTACAATGCTTTTTAAATGACGTTTATCAATCCCTCTCCTGACACCACTTCCTTCTCTCACGTCAAATCTTTAACCTCTCACGTCGTTTTTCAACCTTACCAAATTTTGTCCCCTTCCAAAGCCCATTAACGTTTGACGACTCATGCATCAATTCCTACATCAACGTAATTGCAATTCAACACATATTTGGTACTCATTATCTAAACAAAAAAGCAGCATCGGTTTTATTCAGCACGGATGATCTCGGTGGTGGTGTATGACAGTAGTTTTTGAAACTACAATTATTCAAATAACATCCCCGGCATTCAACTCTAAAGAACGTGAGTGACAGCCGGTTTTCAGGATTACAATAGCAGTATTATAATTCTGTACGTGATTGCAGCAGCTCGGTGTTATTTAAAACAAAAATACGTCGCACTAGTTTTAGCTGAATAAGCACACTTTTCAAAATTTATGAATATATTCTGTCAACCAACAAATTTCAAACACTTTATTATTACTCATCTTTTACAGTTATTATTTACTCTCTATTATTCAAAATGTGTACATTTTCCACTTATTAATGGTATAGAAATGATTTTTTTCAATTATACTATACTAATCAACAGTAAACTATACACGTAATTGGGTCATTACCAGTACACTTTATCTCTTATCACGTCAATTTTACACAATGTCATTCGGCGTATTCCTGTAGAATCCGTTGTAGTTGAACAAATAAAAAATTATTGTATATATAATATTATGTATCTATGGCATATTATTTAAGTGGATATGTGATATTTTATTTTTTTAAAAATTAAAGTTACTGGCATTATAAAGTGTTTTAAGTGTTTAGGTGTCACCTTATTCCGTCATTCTCCACTCGTATCCCTGAGAGACTTCTGCTGCTGCAAATTAAATCAACCATAACGCAATACTAATCTGAGTAGTTGTAATTTATAAACACATCAACTCATAGTTTTATTTCATATTTATGAATTTGTAATTATAGAAATGTACACATAAAACCTTAATGTAATTCAAATAAAGAACAAATTAACGCGTAAAATTTTCTAATCAAACTTTATGTATAAGTTAAACAATATTTAATAAAAGATATAAACAAATTAAACATGCAAAAAATACGAATTGGTTTCGAACGAGCTGAAAATATAGGAAACCGTATTTTAGGCTAAAACATATATGAAAAAAAATTTTAAATACAGAAATCAATGCATAAATTAATACTTATATAATGGGAAAAACTGTAACAAATTATTTAAATACATTTAAACTAATAAAGTTATTGGTAAAAACCTAAAAATTGGCAATGATTATAGAAATTTATTATAATGGAAAAATTAACGTGCAAAATACTATATCATTATTAACAATAAAACAAGGAAATGCAAATTAATGTAAACATATATATATATATATATATATATATATATATATATATATATATATATATATACATAAAATAGGTGTTTTGTATGATAATAAAAAAACAACTAGGGTTATTCAAATAGAAGAATTATTTATTAATTTTATTCAAGGCTTATTGTTGATAAACAGTACCAACATCATCAGGAATAAATAATGCAATAATGCAAGATATAAAACATAAGTTAAATTAGAAATAGGATTGTTGCCAAATTTATACAATTTATCTTGTTGCCGCAACATCATAAACATTAATTATAGTATCAAATTTAGAATTTATTTGTATTTTTTTCATTTATTAATTTGTTATTATTACTCCATTTATGTATTTCGAATGCTTCACATATGTTCATTCTTAATATTTTATTAATTCTATTATAAGTTTTATATTTCCAATGTTTGGATATCTGTGGTTATTGTTAATACAATGGTTTGCAAAATTTGTTTCGTATATTTCTGGTTTTTTATAAGCATTTAAATGTTTTTTATATCTTTTTTTAATATTTCTTGGTTTGACCAGTACTTATAGGTTTTATTACAGCTTTCACATTCCAATTTATATATATATATATATATATATATATATATATATATATATATAAAATATATATAAGTATATATATATAAATATATATAAAATATATATATAATATATATAATATGAGTATTGTAACTCCTGAGGATATTGGTAATGTAAACCAACGAAAAGCTTTGAGTTTATTATTCAATAAATTAAATATTCCTGTATTTGTGTATATTATTTGATCTTAAAAATATATATATATATATATATATATATATATATATATATATATATTTGTGAGCATATGAGTGAGTGTGTGTATGTGTGTGTGTGTGTGTGTGTGTGTGTGTGTGTGTGTGTGTGTGTGTGTGTGTGTGTGTGTGTGTGTGCTCGAGGAGTATACTCAAATGTCATGGTTTCTAAGTCCCCCCCCTCTCTCTCTCTCTCTCTCTCTCTCTCTCTCTCTCTCTCTCTCTCTCTCTCTCTCTCTCTCTCTCTCTCTCTTTCTCGCTGTAGATTCTTTACCGTTCCCTAATTTTTTTTTTCTTACAGCGCCATATGTCTATCTGTAACGTTCCATGGCTTTCTTTAGTAATTTTCTGTTTTTCATACACATTTATTTGTACCAATAACAAAAATGATATTCCTATTTACAAATGTCAGTCCTTTCCGTCTTTTCTAAGCGTCTCATTTTGCAAAGCACTCTGGACTTTTACTAATTAACGATGTTGACGACTATGAAGACGATGATGGAAACTGCGATGAAAATGATGATAACAATGACGGCGCTGGCAACTGTGACGATGACGATGATGATGGTGGCGATGCAAATGATGATGTCAATGCAGATTTTAATGATGATGGCTATGGCGGAGGCATATGACAACGGTTATCGTCAAGATGACGATGATGCAGATTTCGATGACGATGACAATGACAGTGGTAATGATAATGATGATAATGATGTTGCCGTTGACTGACTAAACCACATTCCATCATTCAAACGATTTCTAAGTCTGCTGAAATATTTCTTCAGAGATATAAGCAAATATTATTCAGACAAACGCTTCGGGAATAAATTTAAATCTCTGAGTAAGTACATTCAAAGCTCAGAATGGAAACATTTTACACTTCAAATATTGTTTGGAGAAGCTGCGAACTCTATAAAGCTTTACGTTGAAGATATGTAGAATAACAATGTATTGGATAAACTCTAAACTTTACATACATCGTATTTGCACTATATTTGCACTTCGATGTACTTTTATTAAAACTATTTCTTAAGGTAAAAAATATAATCAAAATTGTAGTCTAAAGAAAACTATTAAAGCAAATGGACTCTCTGAAAAGACATGATACAGCATAGAACGTTGTTTCTTTAACTAGATTACCATACGAGATATGTTCAAAAAGCAACGTGACACTGAATTTTCGCAGGCAACGTAGATTTATGTTTTTTTTTTTTTTTTAACTTTGTTGTGTTGGTACACATGTTTCAAATATATGTTTACAGTTTCAACAACACATCATATTTAGTTTGCTTTGACATATACAAATGGCAAATGGGTTTTACTGTGCTGGGCTATTTTCTGCAATACAAAAACGGATCAAAGAATTTGCATAAAATTGTGTGTAAAAAATTTAATTAAATGGACCAAAACACTCTAAGTTTTTACAGTGGGATACGGTAAGTCATAAAAAAATGATCAAGTTCTTCCAAGATGGCCGATGAGCCAAAGACAAGCCTCACTCTGAACGCCCTAGCACAGATGAAAATGTTGAAACAGTGAAGGATTGGAGTTCCTGAGGATGTTGGCATATCGATTGATTCATACAATTTTGGAAAGATAAATCATGACTTTTGCGTTACGATATTGCACCGAATCACTCATCGTTACTTGTGAGAGACTTTTGCCAAAAACTACACCACAATCGTGCCTCGGCCTCCATTTTCGTATGTCCAGATAGAGAGAGAAGCTAGCGTAAAACATTTGGTTACTACAAGTGTTGTAAACATTTACAAATGGTTCGACTCCAGTAAGCTACTCAAGACACTGTACTCTAAACAGGTCCATCTTATGTAGTAGAATGACTGTTAATATATGCACATAAAGAGAAAACATAAAATAGGAAAAGTAAGCAAAATACGGTAACACACGAAATATCAACTTTAGCAAACGAACACGTAAGATGAGACAGAACTAGCGGCAGTGGTTAGAGGGGTGATAGTTTGGAGAAAGTTTATGCGGGCGAGATTCTAATACCAGTGAAAATGAAAACCAATTAATTTCACCAATGTCTTCTTTTTCTTCATTAATGGCGCTACAGTCCGATGTAGGCCTCGGCTTCCTGAATGAGCCTTCGCCAGGTAGCTAGCTGTACTGCGGCCTATCCAGTTCCTCACATTCAGTAGGGTTCTGCAACACTAAGCGAAGTAATCCATCCCTTCAAGTCTAGGACGTCTTTTTTGTTCTCATTTTGTAGATAGTTCCATCTAATAGGTTTCTGGGTACATCACTCTTCTTCATCCGGGTTATGTGCCCTGTCCAGCGCATTCTTCCAATTCTTATTATTCTTACTATCCAAACAGCTCGTAAAGCTCACAATGTCTTCTCCTCCTCCACTGGCCACCAACATTCACAGGACCAAGAATCCTCCTGCGGATCTTCCTCTCGAAGATAGCCAGGTTGTCTTCCTCCTTCCTCGTTAATGCCCAAGCTTCAGAGGTTTGTACGGGACGGATCAATGTCTTCTCCTCCTCCACTGCCCACCAACATTCACAGGACCAAGAATCCTCCTGCGGATCTTCCTCTCGAAGATAGCCAGGTTGTCTTCCTCCTTCCTCGTTAATGCCCAAGCTTCAGAGGTTTGTACGGGACGGATCAATGTCTTCTCCTCCTCCACTGCCCACCAACATTCACAGGACCAAGAATCCTCCTGCGGATCTTCCTCTCGAAGATAGCCAGGTTGTCTTCCTCCTTCCTCGTTAATGCCCAAGCTTCAGAGGTTTGTACGGGACGGATCAATGTCTTCTCCTCCTCCACTGGCCACCAACATTCACAGGACCAAGAATCCTCCTGCGGATCTTCCTCTCGAAGATAGCCAGGTTGTCTTCCTCCTTCCTCGTTAATGCCCAAGCTTCAGAGGTTTGTACGGGACGGATCAATGTCTTCTCCTCCTCCACTGCCCACCAACATTCACAGGACCAAGAATCCTCCTGCGGATCTTCCTCTCGAAGATAGCCAGGTTGTCTTCCTCCTTCCTCGTTAATGCCCAAGCTTCAGAGGTTTGTACGGGACGGATCAATGTCTTCTCCTCCTCCACTGGCCACCAACATTCACAGGACCAAGAATCCTCCTGCGGATCTTCCTCTCGAAGATAGCCAGGTTGTCTTCCTCCTTCCTCGTTAATGCCCAAGCTTCAGAGGTTTGTACGGGACGGATCAATGTCTTCTCCTCCTCCACTGGCCACCAACATTCACAGGACCAAGAATCCTCCTGCGGATCTTCCTCTCGAAGATAGCCAGGTTGTTTTCCTCCTTCCTCGTTAATGCCCAAGCTTCAGAGGTTTGTACGGGACGGATCAATGTCTTCTCCTCCTCCACTGCCCACCAACATTCACAGGACCAAGAATCCTCCTGCGGATCTTCCTCTCGAAGATAGCCAGGTTGTCTTCCTCCTTCCTCGTTAATGCCCAAGCTTCAGAGGTTTGTACGGGACGGATCAATGTCTTCTCCTCCTCCACTGCCCACCAACATTCACAGGACCAAGAATCCTCCTGCGGATCTTCCTCTCGAAGATAGCCAGGTTGTCTTCCTCCTTCCTCGTTAATGCCCAAGCTTCAGAGGTTTGTACGGGACGGATCAATGTCTTCTCCTCCTCCACTGCCCACCAACATTCACAGGACCAAGAATCCTCCTGCGGATCTTCCTCTCGAAGATAGCCAGGTTGTCTTCCTCCTTCCTCGTTAATGCCCAAGCTTCAGAGGTTTGTACGGGACGGATCAATGTCTTCTCCTCCTCCACTGGCCACCAACATTCACAGGACCAAGAATCCTCCTGCGGATCTTCCTCTCGAAGATAGCCAGGTTGTCTTCCTCCTTCCTCGTTAATGCCCAAGCTTCAGAGGTTTGTACGGGACGGATCAATGTCTTCTCCTCCTCCACTGGCCACCAACATTCACAGGACCAAGAATCCTCCTGCGGATCTTCCTCTCGAAGATAGCCAGGTTGTTTTCCTCCTTCCTCGTTAATGCCCAAGCTTCAGAGGTTTGTACGGGACGGATCAATGTCTTCTCCTCCTCCACTGGCCACCAACATTCACAGGACCAAGAATCCTCCTGCGGATCTTCCTCTCGAAGATAGCCAGGTTGTCTTCCTCCTTCCTCGTTAATGCCCAAGCTTCAGAGGTTTGTACGGGACGGATCAATGTCTTCTCCTCCTCCACTGCCCACCAACATTCACAGGACCAAGAATCCTCCTGCGGATCTTCCTCTCGAAGATAGCCAGGTTGTCTTCCTCCTTCCTCGTTAATGCCCAAGCTTCAGAGGTTTGTACGGGACGGATCAATGTCTTCTCCTCCTCCACTGCCCACCAACATTCACAGGACCAAGAATCCTCCTGCGGATCTTCCTCTCGAAGATAGCCAGGTTGTCTTCCTCCTTCCTCGTTAATGCCCAAGCTTCAGAGGTTTGTACGGGACGGATCAATGTCTTCTCCTCCTCCACTGGCCACCAACATTCACAGGACCAAGAATCCTCCTGCGGATCTTCCTCTCGAAGATAGCCAGGTTGTCTTCCTCCTTCCTCGTTAATGCCCAAGCTTCAGAGGTTTGTACGGGACGGATCAATGTCTTCTCCTCCTCCACTGCCCACCAACATTCACAGGACCAAGAATCCTCCTGCGGACCTTCCTCTCGAAGATAGCCAGGTTGTCTTCCTCCTTCCTCGTTAATGCCCAAGCTTCAGAGGTTTGTACGGGACGGATCAATGTCTTCTCCGCCTCCACTGCCCACCAACATTCACAGGACCAAGAATCCTCCTGCGGATCTTCCTCTCGAAGATAGCCAGGTTGTCTTCCTCCTTCCCCGTTAATGCCCAAGCTTCAGAGGTTTGTACGGGACGGATCAATGTCTTCTCCTCCTCCACTGGCCACCAACATTCACAGGACCAAGAATCCTCCTGCGGATCTTCCTCTCGAAGATAGCCAGGTTGTCTTCCTCCTTCCTCGTTAATGCCCAAGCTTCAGAGGTTTGTACGGGACGGATCAATGTCTTCTCCTCCTCCACTGGCCACCAACATTCACAGGACCAAGAATCCTCCTGCGGATCTTCCTCTCGAAGATAGCCAGGTTGTCTTCCTCCTTCCCCGTTAATGCCCAAGCTTCAGAGGTTTGTACGGGACGGATCAATGTCTTCTCCTCCTCCACTGGCCACCAACATTCACAGGACCAAGAATCCTCCTGCGGATCTTCCTCTCGAAGATAGCCAGGTTGTCTTCCTCCTTCCCCGTTAATGCCCAAGCTTCAGAGGTTTGTACGGGACGGATCAATGTCTTCTCCTCCTCCACTGGCCACCAACATTCACAGGACCAAGAATCCTCCTGCGGATCTTCCTCTCGAAGATAGCCAGGTTGTCTTCCTCCTTCCTCGTTAAGAGGTTTGTACGGGACGGATCAATGTCTTCTCCTCCTCCACTGCCCACCAACATTCACAGGACCAAGAATCCTCCTGCGGATCTTCCTCTCGAAGATAGCCAGGTTGTCTTCCTCCTTCCCCGTTAATGCCCAAGCTTCAGAGGTTTGTACGGGACGGATCAATGTCTTCTCCTCCTCCACTGGCCACCAACATTCACAGGACCAAGAATCCTCCTGCGGATCTTCCCCTCGAAGATAGCCAGGTTGTCTTCCTCCTTCCTCGTTAATGCCCAAGCTTCAGAGGTTTGTACGGGACGGATCAATGTCTTCTCCTCCTCCACTGCCCACCAACATTCACAGGACCAAGAATCCTCCTGCGGATCTTCCTCTCGAAGATAGCCAGGTTGTCTTCCTCCTTCCTCGTTAATGCCCAAGCTTCAGAGGTTTGTACGGGACGGATCAATGTCTTCTCCTCCTCCACTGGCCACCAACATTCACAGGACCAAGAATCCTCCTGCGGATCTTCCTCTCGAAGATAGCCAGGTTGTCTTCCTCCTTCCTCGTTAATGCCCAAGCTTCAGAGGTTTGTACGGGACGGATCAATGTCTTCTCCTCCTCCACTGGCCACCAACATTCACAGGACCAAGAATCCTCCTGCGGATCTTCCTCTCGAAGATAGCCAGGTTGTCTTCCTCCTTCCTCGTTAATGCCCAAGCTTCAGAGGTTTGTACGGGACGGATCAATGTCTTCTCCTCCTCCACTGCCCACCAACATTCACAGGACCAAGAATCCTCCTGCGGATCTTCCTCTCGAAGATAGCCAGGTTGTCTTCCTCCTTCCCCGTTAATGCCCAAGCTTCAGAGGTTTGTACGGGACGGATCAATGTCTTCTCCTCCTCCACTGGCCACCAACATTCACAGGACCAAGAATCCTCCTGCGGATCTTCCTCTCGAAGATAGCCAGGTTGTCTTCCTCCTTCCTCGTTAATGCCCAAGCTTCAGAGGTTTGTACGGGACGGATCAATGTCTTCTCCTCCTCCACTGGCCACCAACATTCACAGGACCAAGAATCCTCCTGCGGATCTTCCTCTCGAAGATAGCCAGGTTGTCTTCCTCCTTCCTCGTTAATGCCCAAGCTTCAGAGGTTTGTACGGGACGGATCAATGTCTTCTCCTCCTCCACTGCCCACCAACATTCACAGGACCAAGAATCCTCCTGCGGATCTTCCTCTCGAAGATAGCCAGGTTGTCTTCCTCCTTCCTCGTTAATGCCCAAGCTTCAGAGGTTTGTACGGGACGGATCAATGTCTTCTCCTCCTCCACTGGCCACCAACATTCACAGGACCAAGAATCCTCCTGCGGATCTTCCTCTCGAAGATAGCCAGGTTGTCTTCCTCCTTCCTCGTTAATGCCCAAGCTTCAGAGGTTAGTACGGGACGGATCAATGTCTTCTCCTCCTCCACTGGCCACCAACATTCACAGGACCAAGAATCCTCCTGCGGATCTTCCTCTCGAAGATAGCCAGGTTGTCTTCCTCCTTCCTCGTTAATGCCCAAGCTTCAGAGGTTTGTACGGGACGGATCAATGTCTTCTCCTCCTCCACTGCCCACCAACATTCACAGGACCAAGAATCCTCCTGCGGATCTTCCTCTCGAAGATAGCCAGGTTGTCTTCCTCCTTCCTCGTTAATGCCCAAGCTTCAGAGGTTTGTACGGGACGGATCAATGTCTTCTCCTCCTCCACTGCCCACCAACATTCACAGGACCAAGAATCCTCCTGCGGATCTTCCTCTCGAAGATAGCCAGGTTGTCTTCCTCCTTCCTCGTTAATGCCCAAGCTTCAGAGGTTTGTACGGGACGGATCAATGTCTTCTCCTCCTCCACTGGCCACCAACATTCACAGGACCAAGAATCCTCCTGCGGATCTTCCTCTCGAAGATAGCCAGGTTGTCTTCCTCCTTCCTCGTTAATGCCCAAGCTTCAGAGGTTTGTACGGGACGGATCAATGTCTTCTCCTCCTCCACTGCCCACCAACATTCACAGGACCAAGAATCCTCCTGCGGATCTTCCTCTCGAAGATAGACAGGTTGTCTTCCTCCTTCCTCGTTAATGCCCAAGCTTCAGAGGTTTGTACGGGACGGATCAATGTCTTCTCCTCCTCCACTGCCCACCAACATTCACAGGACCAAGAATCCTCCTGCAGATCTTCCTCTCGAAGATAGCCAGGTTGTCTTCCTCCTTCCTCGTTAATGCCCAAGCTTCAGAGGTTTGTACGGGACGGATCAATGTCTTCTCCTCCTCCACTGCCCACCAACATTCACAGGACCAAGAATCCTCCTGCGGATCTTCCTCTCGAAGATAGCCAGGTTGTCTTCCTCCTTCCTCGTTAATGCCCAAGCTTCAGAGGTTTGTACGGGACGGATCAATGTCTTCTCCTCCTCCACTGGCCACCAACATTCACAGGACCAAGAATCCTCCTGCGGATCTTCCTCTCGAAGATAGCCAGGTTGTCTTCCTCCTTCCTCGTTAATGCCCAAGCTTCAGAGGTTTGTACGGGACGGATCAATGTCTTCTCCTCCTCCACTGGCCACCAACATTCACAGGACCAAGAATCCTCCTGCGGATCTTCCTCTCGAAGATAGCCAGGTTGTCTTCCTCCTTCCTCGTTAATGCCCAAGCTTCAGAGGTTTGTACGGGACGGATCAATGTCTTCTCCTCCTCCACTGCCCACCAACATTCACAGGACCAAGAATCCTCCTGCGGATCTTCCTCTCGAAGATAGACAGGTTGTCTTCCTCCTTCCTCGTTAAGAGGTTTGTACGGGACGGATCAATGTCTTCTCCTCCTCCACTGGCCACCAACATTCACAGGACCAAGAATCCTCCTGCGGATCTTCCTCTCGAAGATAGCCAGGTTGTCTTCCTCCTTCCTCCTTAATGCCCAAGCTTCAGAGGTTTGTACGGGACGGATCAATGTCTTCTCCCCCTCCACTGCCCACCAACATTCACAGGACCAAGAATCCTCCTGCGGATCTTCCTCTCGAAGATAGCCAGGTTGTCTTCCTCCTTCCTCGTTAATGCCCAAGCTTCAGAGATTTGTACGGGACGGATCAATGTCTTCTCCCCCTCCACTGCCCACCAACATTCACAGGACCAAGAATCCTCCTGCGGATCTTCCTCTCGAAGATAGCCAGGTTGTCTTCCTCCTTCCGCGTTAAGAGGTTTGTACGGGACGGATCAATGTCTTCTCCCCCTCCACTGCCCACCAACATTCACAGGACCAAGAATCCTCCTGCGGATCTTCCTCTCGAAGATAGCCAGATTGGTTTCCTCCTTCCTCGTTAATGCCCAAGCTTCAGAGGTTTGTACGGGACGGATCAATGTCTTCTCCCCCTCCACTGCCCACCAACATTCACAGGACCAAGAATCCTCCTGCGGATCTTCCTCTCGAAGATAGCCAGGTTGTCTTCCTCCTTCCTCGTTAAGAGGTTTGTACGGGACGGATCAATGTCTTCTCCTCCTCCACTGCCCACCAACATTCACAGGACCAAGAATCCTCCTGCGGATCTTCCTCTCGAAGATAGCCAGGTTGTCTTCCTCCTTCCTCGTTAATGCCCAAGCTTCAGAGGTTTGTACGGGACGGATCAATGTCTTCTCCTCCTCCACTGCCCACCAACATTCACAGGACCAAGAATCCTCCTGCGGATCTTCCTCTCGAAGATAGCCAGGTTGTCTTCCTCCTTCCTCGTTAATGCCCAAGCTTCAGAGGTTTGTACGGGACGGATCAATGTCTTCTCCTCCTCCACTGCCCACCAACATTCACAGGACCAAGAATCCTCCTGCGGATCTTCCTCTCGAAGATAGCCAGGTTGTCTTCCTCCTTCCTCGTTAATGCCCAAGCTTCAGAGGTTTATACGGGACGGATCAATGTCTTCTCCTCCTCCACTGCCCACCAACATTCACAGGACCAAGAATCCTCCTGCGGATCTTCCTCTCGAAGATAGCCAGGTTGTCTTCCTCCTTCCTCGTTAATGCCCAAGCTTCAGAGGTTTGTACGGGACGGATCAATGTCTTCTCCTCCTCCACTGCCCACCAACATTCACAGGACCAAGAATCCTCCTGCGGATCTTCCTCTCGAAGATAGCCAGGTTGTCTTCCTCCTTCCTCGTTAATGCCCAAGCTTCAGAGGTTTGTACGGGACGGATCAATGTCTTCTCCTCCTCCACTGGCCACAAACATTCACAGGACCAAGAATCCTCCTGCGGATCTTCCTCTCGAAGATAGCCAGGTTGTCTTCCTCCTTCCTCGTTAATGCCCAAGCTTCAGAGGTTTGTACGGGACGGATCAATGTCTTCTCCTCCTCCACTGGCCACCAACATTCACAGGACCAAGAATCCTCCTGCGGATCTTCCTCTCGAAGATAGCCAGGTTGTCTTCCTCCTTCCTCGTTAATGCCCAAGCTTCAGAGGTTTGTACGGGACGGATCAATGTCTTCTCCTCCTCCACTGCCCACCAACATTCACAGGACCAAGAATCCTCCTGCGGATCTTCCTCTCGAAGATAGCCAGGTTGTCTTCCTCCTTCCTCGTTAAGAGGTTTGTACGGGACGGATCAATGTCTTCTCCTCCTCCACTGGCCACCAACATTCACAGGACCAAGAATCCTCCTGCGGATCTTCCTCTCGAAGATAGCCAGGTTGTCTTCCTCCTTCCTCGTTAATGCCCAAGCTTCAGAGGTTTGTACGGGACGGATCAATGTCTTCTCCCCCTCCACTGCCCACCAACATTCACAGGACCAAGAATCCTCCTGCGGATCTTCCTCTCGAAGATAGCCAGGTTGTCTTCCTCCTTCCTCGTTAATGCCCAAGCTTCAGAGGTTTGTACGGGACGGATCAATGTCTTCTCCCCCTCCACTGCCCACCAACATTCACAGGACCAAGAATCCTCCTGCGGATCTTCCTCTCGAAGATAGCCAGGTTGTCTTCCTCCTTCCTCGTTAAGAGGTTTGTACGGGACGGATCAATGTCTTCTCCCCCTCCACTGCCCACCAACATTCACAGGACCAAGAATCCTCCTGCGGATCTTCCTCTCGAAGATAGCCAGATTGGTTTCCTCCTTCCTCGTTAATGCCCAAGCTTCAGAGGTTTGTACGGGACGGATCAATGTCTTCTCCTCCTCCACTGGCCACCAACATTCACAGGACCAAGAATCCTCCTGCGGATCTTCCTCTCGAAGATAGCCAGGTTGTCTTCCTCCTTCCTCGTTAATGCCCAAGCTTCAGAGGTTTGTACGGGACGGATCAATGTCTTCTCCTCCTCCACTGCCCACCAACATTCACAGGACCAAGAATCCTCCTGCGGATCTTCCTCTCGAAGATAGCCAGGTTGTCTTCCTCCTTCCCCGTTAATGCCCAAGCTTCAGAGGTTTGTACGGGACGGATCAATGTCTTCTCCTCCTCCACTGCCCACCAACATTCACAGGACCAAGAATCCTCCTGCGGATCTTCCTCTCGTAGATAGCCAGGTTGTCTTCCTCCTTCCTCGTTAATGCCCAAGCTTCAGAGGTTTGTACGGGACGGATCAATGTCTTCTCCTCCTCCACTGCCCACCAACATTCACAGGACCAAGAATCCTCCTGCGGATCTTCCTCTCGAAGATAGCCAGGTTGTCTTCCTCCTTCCTCGTTAATGCCCAAGCTTCAGAGGTTTGTACGGGACGGATCAATGTCTTCTCCTCCTCCACTGCCCACCAACATTCACAGGACCAAGAATCCTCCTGCGGATCTTCCTCTCGAAGATAGCCAGGTTGTCTTCCTCCTTCCTCGTTAATGCCCAAGCTTCAGAGGTTTGTACGGGACGGATCAATGTCTTCTCCTCCTCCACTGCCCACCAACATTCACAGGACCAAGAATCCTCCTGCGGATCTTCCTCTCGAAGATAGCCAGGTTGTCTTCCTCCTTCCTCGTTAATGCCCAAGCTTCAGAGGTTTATACGGGACGGATCAATGTCTTCTCCTCCTCCACTGCCCACCAACATTCACAGGACCAAGAATCCTCCTGCGGATCTTCCTCTCGAAGATAGCCAGGTTGTCTTCCTCCTTCCTCGTTAATGCCCAAGCTTCAGAGGTTTGTACGGGACGGATCAATGTCTTCTCCTCCTCCACTGGCCACCAACATTCACAGGACCAAGAATCCTCCTGCGGATCTTCCTCTCGAAGATAGCCAGGTTGTCTTCCTCCTTCCTCGTTAATGCCCAAGCTTCAGAGGTTTGTACGGGACGGATCAATGTCTTCTCCTCCTCCACTGGCCACCAACATTCACAGGACCAAGAATCCTCCTGCGGATCTTCCTCTCGAAGATAGCCAGGTTGTCTTCCTCCTTCCTCGTTAAGAGGTTTGTACGGGACGGATCAATGTCTTCTCCTCCTCCACTGGCCACCAACATTCACAGGACCAAGAATCCTCCTGCGGATCTTCCTCTCGAAGATAGCCAGGTTGTCTTCCTCCTTCCTCGTTAAGAGGTTTGTACGGGACGGATCAATGTCTTCTCCTCCTCCACTGCCCACCAACATTCACAGGACCAAGAATCCTCCTGCGGATCTTCCTCTCGAAGATAGCCAGGTTGTCTTCCTCCTTCCTCGTTAATGCCCAAGCTTCAGAGGTTTGTACGGGACGGATCAATGTCTTCTCCTCCTCCACTGCCCACCAACATTCACAGGACCAAGAATCCTCCTGCGGATCTTCCTCTCGAAGATAGCCAGGTTGTCTTCCTCCTTCCTCGTTAAGAGGTTTGTACGGGACGGATCAATGTCTTCTCCTCCTCCACTGCCCACCAACATTCACAGGACCAAGAATCCTCCTGCGGATCTTCCTCTCGAAGATAGCCAGGTTGTCTTCCTCCTTCCTCGTTAATGCCCAAGCTTCAGAGGTTTGTACGGGACGGATCAATGTCTTCTCCTCCTCCACTGGCCACCAACATTCACAGGACCAAGAATCCTCCTGCGGATCTTCCTCGCGAAGATAGCCAGGTTGTCTTCCTCCTTCCTCGTTAATGCCCAAGCTTCAGAGGTTTGTACGGGACGGATCAATGTCTTCTCCTCCTCCACTGGCCACCAACATTCACAGGACCAAGAATCCTCCTGCGGATCTTCCTCTCGAAGATAGCCAGGTTGTCTTCCTCCTTCCTCGTTAATGCCCAAGCTTCAGAGGTTTGTACGGGACGGATCAATGTCTTCTCCTCCTCCACTGGCCACCAACATTCACAGGACCAAGAATCCTCCTGCGGATCTTCCTCTCGAAGATAGCCAGGTTGTCTTCCTCCTTCCTCGTTAATGCCCAAGCTTCAGAGGTTTGTACGGGACGGATCAATGTCTTCTCCTCCTCCACTGCCCACCAACATTCACAGGACCAAGAATCCTCCTGCGGATCTTCCTCTCGAAGATAGCCAGGTTGTCTTCCTCCTTCCTCGTTAATGCCCAAGCTTCAGAGGTTTGTACGGGACGGATCAATGTCTTCTCCTCCTCCACTGGCCACCAACATTCACAGGACCAAGAATCCTCCTGCGGATCTTCCTCTCGAAGATAGCCAGGTTGTCTTCCTCCTTCCTCGTTAATGCCCAAGCTTCAGAGGTTTGTACGGGACGGATCAATGTCTTCTCCTCCTCCACTGCCCACCAACATTCACAGGACCAAGAATCCTCCTGCGGATCTTCCTCTCGAAGATAGCCAGGTTGTCTTCCTCCTTCCTCGTTAAGAGGTTTGTACGGGACGGATCAATGTCTTCTCCTCCTCCACTGCCCACCAACATTCACAGGAAAAAGAATCCTCCTGCGGATCTTCCTCTCGAAGATAGCCAGATTGGTTTCCTCCTTCCTCGTTAATGCCCAAGCTTCAGAGGTTTGTACGGGACGGATCAATGTCTTCTCCTCCTCCACTGGCCACCAACATTCACAGGACCAAGAATCCTCCTGCGGATCTTCCTCTCGAAGATAGCCAGGTTGTCTTCCTCCTTCCTCGTTAATGCCCAAGCTTCAGAGGTTTGTACGGGACGGATCAATGTCTTCTCCTCCTCCACTGGCCACCAACATTCACAGGACCAAGAATCCTCCTGCGGATCTTCCTCTCGAAGATAGCCAGGTTGTCTTCCTCCTTCCTCGTTAATGCCCAAGCTTCAGAGGTTTGTACGGGACGGATCAATGTCTTCTCCTCCTCCACTGGCCACCAACATTCACAGGACCAAGAATCCTCCTGCGGATCTTCCTCTCGAAGATAGCCAGGTTGTCTTCCTCCTTCCTCGTTAATGCCCAAGCTTCAGAGGTTTGTACGGGACGGATCAATGTCTTCTCCTCCTCCACTGGCCACCAACATTCACAGGACCAAGAATCCTCCTGCGGATCTTCCTCTCGAAGATAGCCAGGTTGTCTTCCTCCTTCCTCGTTAATGCCCAAGCTTCAGAGGTTTGTACGGGACGGATCAATGTCTTCTCCTCCTCCACTGCCCACCAACATTCACAGGACCAAGAATCCTCCTGCGGATCTTCCTCTCGAAGATAGCCAGGTTGTCTTCCTCCTTCCTCGTTAATGCCCAAGCTTCAGAGGTTTGTACGGGACGGATCAATGTCTTCTCCTCCTCCACTGCCCACCAACATTCACAGGACCAAGAATCCTCCTGCGGATCTTCCTCTCGAAGATAGCCAGGTTGTCTTCCTCCTTCCTCGTTAATGCCCAAGCTTCAGAGGTTTGTACGGGACGGATCAATGTCTTCTCCTCCTCCACTGGCCACCAACATTCACAGGACCAAGAATCCTCCTGCGGATCTTCCTCTCGAAGATAGCCAGGTTGTCTTCCTCCTTCCTCGTTAATGCCCAAGCTTCAGAGGTTTGTACGGGACGGATCAATGTCTTCTCCTCCTCCACTGGCCACCAACATTCACAGGACCAAGAATCCTCCTGCGGATCTTCCTCTCGAAGATAGCCAGGTTGTCTTCCTCCTTCCTCGTTAATGCCCAAGCTTCAGAGGTTTGTACGGGACGGATCAATGTCTTCTCCCCCTCCACTGCCCACCAACATTCACAGGACCAAGAATCCTCCTGCGGACCTTCCTCTCGAAGATAGCCAGGTTGTCTTCCTCCTTCCTCGTTAATGCCCAAGCTTCAGAGGTTTGTACGGGACGGATCAATGTCTTCTCCCCCTCCACTGCCCACCAACATTCACAGGACCAAGAATCCTCCTGCGGACCTTCCTCTCGAAGATAGCCAGATTGTCTTCCTTTTTCCTCGTTAATGCCCAAGCTTCAGAGGTTTGTACGGGACGGATCAATGTCTTCTCCCCCTCCACTGCCCACCAACATTCACAGGACCAAGAATCCTCCTGCGGACCTTCCTCTCGAAGATAGCCAGATTGTCTTCCTTTTTCCTCGTTAATGCCCAAGCTTCAGAGGTTTGTACGGGACGGATCAATGTCTTCTCCCCCTCCACTGCCCACCAACATTCACAGGACCAAGAATCCTCCTGCGGACCTTCCTCTCGAAGATAGCCAGGTTGTCTTCCTCCTTCCTCGTTAATGCCCAAGCTTCAGAGGTTTGTACGGGACGGATCAATGTCTTCTCCTCCTCCACTGCCCACCAACATTCACAGGACCAAGAATCCTCCTGCGGATCTTCCTCTCGAAGATAGCCAGGTTGTCTTCCTCCTTCCCCGTTAATGCCCAAGCTTCAGAGGTTTGTACGGGACGGATCAATGTCTTCTCCTCCTCCACTGCCCACCAACATTCACAGGACCAAGAATCCTCCTGCGGATCTTCCTCTCGAAGATAGCCAGGTTGTCTTCCTTTTTCCTCGTTAATACCCAAGCTTCAGAGGTTTGTACGGGACGGATCAATGTCGTATACAGCATCATTTTTGTTTTCCTACTTAAATACTGGCTACTTAGATGTTTGCGTAATTCAAAGTAGACTTTATTGGCATTCACTATCCTTTAATTCACCTCATTGGAGACCATAATATTGGAGCTGACAATGGATCTCAGATAAGTCGATTCACAACTTCAAATTTGAAGGCTCCCAGCTCAACAATTCCACCCCCCTGTTGGGATATTTGTAGGTTGCACACCGTAGATATTTTGTTTTGCCTTCTTTGATCACAATTCCCATCTGCTTGGTCGCTCGAATCAGATTTGCAAGTGCGTCTTCTAGGGTCCTGAAAGATCCTCTAGGGTCCTGAAAGATCTAGCTATGAGGCTTACGTCATCAGCATATGTTAGTAGTTGAAACATTTCATTGACACAGCAAGTTGCACCTTACACTTCGATCCCTGAGTCTTGTACGGCTTTTTCCACAGTTGAAACGCAAACATGACAAGGCGTCACGTTGTCTGAGTTCTTAATAGGATGGAAATTTGGGCGAGGGGTCACTCTGGAGCTTAACCAGAGGCAATTTGGCATCGCGCATTGTCATCGCTATTACAGCTATAAAGCTTGGATGGTGTCCCGAGATCTCTTAATTGGGCATACGGCTTGGGTCTCTTTACGCTGACGTATGCCGATTTGAAGTCTATGAATTGTTAATGCATTGTGATCTTATACTCAATAGCTATCTCTAGGATGGCTCTCAGACTGAAGATTTGGTCTGTCGCGGAGTTTGCTCTTCTAAAACCTGTTTTTTTATTTTTCTAATGTTTGTTCAGAAAAAGGGAACATCTTATCAAACAGAATATTTGAGAGGATTTTATAGACACACTGTATAAAGCGTGACGGGTTTGTAGTTTCTACAGTTTAGAACACCGCTCTTTTTATGTAACGGACAGATTACTCCTTTCTTCCACTGTTCTGAGATTATTTCTTCAGTCCTCCTTAACTCTCCTTATGGAGTGTTTCATCGCCTTTTTTTTAAACCTCTGTCTTAGCCTGATTCTAAGCCCAGAATGAGAAAGAAGGAGGGTTGGGCGTGGATCTTGCTCTCCCACTCTTTAAAAAACCATTTCCAACGAAGCCTCAAAGAGATATTACGGATAAATTTTCACCAAAGTAGACAACTTTTATGCGCACGTCAAGTACACAGAAACTAAAACACGTAACGATAAAATAAGATGAAATTATTTACAATTAAATTATCAAATCGCACTTGTAGACCACGAATATTGCAAACTTTAAGAATTACCGTTCGAACATTGCGCGCTCGTAAATATCAACCCTAAAACTGGATTTGAATTTCGATTAAATTTATGAAATCGATGTAGCGTGTGATGAAGAAAGTTTTCTTATTTTCCGTGGTTGGATTTCTTTAACGGGTTTTTGAAATACGTTTACATTGCGTCAACATATTCGTCGTAAAACGGAACTAAAAAAGAGTGTTATGATTATAAAACGCCGTTGTTTGCTCTTTTCTCTTGTAAACAAAATTATAAAAGTAAACTTCAGTTTTAACTTTGAACTGTGCTTCAAGTAACAGACCGCCGATGACTACCTATTGTATATATAACAAGATATATTTTGGTATTTTGTTTATGTTTATTTTCTGCCTCACTCATGAAGAGTAATGCGGAAAGACGAATTAGCAGAGCGATAGCTCAAAGAAAATATTTGGTGAAGCGTAGCGTGTTTGATGTTTTGCCTCCCTAATATTACTCATTTGAAATCTTAATGCTTGATAAGGGCAACTAATTAATTGTCGAAACGTTGCACTAAATAAATAAATTTTTCCCACGATATTCAACCGACTTATCACTTATTCTATATTTTGGTGCATTCCTGGCATTTTGGTGTTTAGTGTTGACCAGGAAAGTTTCTTAAGATAGACGTTGCTATGTATCTTATAGGTTATATAATCTTCTTTTTCTTGTCCATACAGGGGTTTGCTTACCAATGCATCATCTCCAAGAGAATAATGCAATAAGAGGAAACCAGTCATTCAAAATTAAACGCCTGTGAACTTGCCTTTGACATCTTTACCTAACCCAATCTGTCTCTATGCGAGTATTCTATAAAACTCCTTATTTACTATTTTTCTATCTAGCATTATAATTCCACTAAACTTCAAAATCATATTTTGTCTAAAAACAACCACAATTAGATTGCTGAAAGCTATATTTCAAGCTTCCTTCCTTGCATTAATACATGCTTTGCACATAAACGTAAACCCTAACCTTACCTAATCTAACCTAACCTTACCTATTCATGCCTATCCTAAGCCAGTCTATCTCTTTGCAATTATAATCTGAAACTCCTTATTTACTATTTTTCTATCCAGCATTATAATCCCACTAAACTTCAAAATCATTTTTAGCTTTAATCATAACAAGATATTGATTTCGAAACACATATCTTTAACTATCTCACCCTTCCTATTTGCTCTTGCATTCACCCTTAGCATTATTAAAGTGTATGCAATATCAGAATGTACACGTTTTATTTCTCCACTTTACTCAGTTTTATTACTATTTTATACATCCTTCAACACAACTTTTCTCTATGTAAGCCTGTTTGTTTTATATCAGAGTGGGCATTTGTTCCACAAGTTTAATCAATTTTACAAATAGCTTTTCTTTTATGTGTAGAACTTTAAATTACATTTTCTGGTAAATTCAAGTGGCATCTTTTAATTTTATAAATTTAAGATTCTTTTAAGATGTATCGAACTTGCTCAATTCCTTCTATTAGCTTACACTCTCCTTACGTAAATCTTGTTCAAATTTTCATCGTTAATAAAATACTTTTTATTCGTCCACTCAAGTTCAAATACGTTTTATTAAACTCGTAGTGGATGGCACTTGATATTATTACCGTTTTTTTAAAATATAATTTCAATAATTAAATTTAATAAATTAATATAATTTAATATGGGCGAAAATTTTTTTTCACGTAAGGCCAAAGTATGCAATTAGTTGTTTCTTTCTATTTGGCTTAAAATAAATGATAACATATGATTTCACAAAACAGCTGATTTTAGGTTACAGGTTATGAGGTAGAATAGCTGTTTTAACGCATAGGTAGGCTTACTTTATTTTATATTAGTTGTAATTATTTAATAAAAAGTAACTAACAGAATTTTTCTTTGATGACCCAAGTAGAAATATACTTTAAACTTTTTTAATATTTAAAAGCGGCAACGTATCCCATTGGTTCTAACAACACAATCACACATCAAACGCGCATCAGATATAATACATTGCCGACTCAGTAAGCAAATTTTTTCCTACAATAATGGATTCTTTTTGCGAGATTTCGTTGTACAGTCACTGTTTAACAAAAAGCCTTTTAGAGTTTCAAGCCATCAAACGATATTTGAAGTGTAAAAGCTTTCCATTTGGTTCCCGGAATGTAATTAAAAACAGATTCCAACTTAGAGCTGAATAAAAACTGTAACATTGGAAAAATACTTTACGCTCGGTATAAGTTTTTAGAACATACATCATAATCGTTTCATCATCTCACTAATACCGTCAGTGTCAATATGAACTTCGTGACGTCAATGCGAGACGCGATTGTTGTGGTGCCCTTGATCCTGACACGTGGCAGTCTCGTTGAAACAGTTGCTCCTCTTTCCCACATTTAACAGAATGTATTTTCATTTCCTTTTCTTCATTATTTTTTAATACTCCCTGTTCATTTTGTAGTTAGCACAACAAGTCTCGTCGATTTAAATGATATTTTTTTTAATTTCTAGGTCTTCGTCCAGTACAACTGTTATCGCCTATGGGACGTGGAACGGATTCTAAATATAAGATGATATATTTATATAAGTAATGACATATAATTTGTAAGCATAAGTAGATAGACGTTACCCCCTGGTAGCGGTTTTAGGCGTATCATAGTATCGCCTGCCTCAATTAGATATACTATCTATCAAAGTAATAACGAGATGTCTACTCGTGGGAGTGATTTGTAAAAAGCAATCTAAGAAGGAATTGATTAGAACTAAGGAGAGAGATATGTTTTCTACTATAGGTCTTCAGGATCTGGTGACTTTAAGCACCAAGAGTTGTTATTAAGGAGCACTTCAGTTGATGTTTGAGCTATCCGCTGAGACAGCTCTTGATACGTTTCGTGTTGAGTAGAATGTACGAGTATTAAATAGTAGGCCTATATAACACTACATCGTTTTCCCTTCCGCTGTAGCTTTTCCCACTCGCGTTTTTCTGTCCACCCTTCCATTTTATCTGTCAGACTAAACCTGACGACCAGTATTGAAACAAGTATTTTTTTCAAATGTTTAAAGTCAATTCGTACTTCGACAACAAAGAAAGATTTTATTTAGTTACTTTTTAATAAATAAACAACTAAATCACTACTACTAGTTTATACTATTTATTTTCACACCCATATATGGTTTTTTTATTTATATGCCAAAATGTTCTTATTTAATGTCTATTATTAGTTCACACTTTCTCTATATATACTTACTTATCTTGGTAATATTGTCAATCGTTAATAAAATACTTTTTTTCATCCACTCAAGGTCAAATGCATTTTTTAAAACTTGACGTGGATATTAAAACGTTTTTTTTCAAATATTAATTCATTATTTTCAATTGAAAAAGCTTATGTCTTTAGGTTGGATTCGAACTGTATACCTACATACATGAATTCCAACACTCAACTGTATCTATACAGGGTCATTCAAAACAAAATGTCTTGATTTAAAAAACAAAGTCGCAACTCAATAAATATAAAAGATATTTTAATGATTACAAATGAAAATGTACAGGTAAAATGAGAGTACATAAGGGATGTCTGACCTTGAGATGCGCACAATTGATGACTTGTGGCGCCCTTTTTTGCTGAAAGTAAAATTACAGGTACAATTTATCTGGACAAGTTAGAAATGTTTGAATTTCCTCAGATTGACGAAGTTGAACGACAAACTGGAAAACGTGACATTTTTATGCAAGATGGAGCTTCTCCTCACCCTCTTCTAGCTGTATGTGACGCCATAAAACCAGGTTTCCTAATGATTACCAGGGTTAGCAGAGATCCACTTATTATTTGTAATAATTAAAGCATCTTTCATGATTTTTGATTTTTTTTAAATCTAGGGATTCTTTTTGGATGACCCTATACTGTATGTGTATAAAGACACCCTCTCAAACCAAACAGATATAGCATCCTTTCGTTAAACACTTCCAGTAATTGATGAATAGCCCTTCTCCAAAATGTTTTCAAACACATGTTTAAACTCCTTCTCAACTATTGAATAGCAGACGCAGAGCGCATGCTCGTCCTTGTGACTGGATTGACATGTCTTCAGAACAATATAACAAAAATATTGAAACCAAATTACCAACAACCGATGTATTACCATATATATGAAGTATATTAAATTGCATGTCAGTCAAATAAATTACAGGCAAATCGATCCGTTTTGTAAATATGTTCTCTGATAATACAATGATTCTATTCTCGTCGTAAACTAGGACCAGGCTTTTCTACATTACAAGATGAATATTTTAAGTCTGTGTTCATAAAAATAACATATCATGATATTACGCAAAAATTTTTAATCGTATGTGTTTAGAATGTTATATTATTTTCACAATATAAAGTTTTTCGCAAAATTGCCTAAAATAATTAGCTTTATAAAAGAAATATATAACTCCTATATTTGATTATTATAAATGAATTCGTGCCCAAACGATGATCCACTTTTATTTTATTTACGTTCTCATCGCCACCCCCCAACTTCACACCTAATCTTTCTTGCTATCAGCAAAAATGCCACAGGATCCTCTTTTAGATTTTCCGTCACCTATAATTTGTTTCTCCTTTGAAATGTTCTAACTTCTTGCTTGTATAAAAATGTAACAAATTCCTTCAAATATGTAACATGCTACAGGTCTATATGTAATTACAGAGGGGAGGGTTACGTCACACACAGTTTTCCTAAAGTGCATCCCAATCGTCTCACTTAAAGGGTAACTATTCATTCGTTACTCTATGATCGCAGTTTTCTTTTTAAAAAAATATGTTAGTTGTATTTCTTATTTAAACTACAGAGTGGATCATATTACAATTTTTTTTTATTTAAACAACAAAGTTTCGTAGATTATTAAAGTTAATATGCCTACTTATTTTGGAATGCCTGAACCAAAACATTCTACGGGGGGAAATTCTTCGAGTAGTAACGTCGTTTCGCTGTAGCATATCTACATATATGCCTATACGTGATCGTATCCAATTAAATTAGTTTGAATTAAAAGATAACATACTTTCATACAACAGCTGACTTTTATTATCGGTTATGTTGTAGAACATGTTTTTTAACATTATTTCAAGATACTTTATATTTCATTTGTAAAATGATATTCAATACTATTCATTATAATAAAATATATCAAATATATATTATTATATATAAATGTCATAATTCAATATATTATTATAGAGTTATATATTTAACTTAATCTTTTTAAAATGACAACTTTCTAATTGCAAATTAAATAAAATTTGTATTTTGTAAATATTTCGATATCGAATAAAAACTGTCCATTACTAAATTCTCTTATTATTAACTATGTTGTATTAAAACCTCTAATAATTACACTCCTCACTCCTGCCAACCAGTCCAATTGAATATGATATAGTAATTTCCTTTTTATATCAACTGTATTTTTTTAAAAATTGCATCACGTATTATAGCTTATTTAGAACCAACAGTTTGCTTATAAAAGTATAACGTGTCCTCCATTTCGGAAATAATAGTTATTTGCAATTTGCAGCAACTACTCAAATTTCCGGTTGATCATGGTTGTATTCACTGACACAGTCGTACGGTAGTGGATTTACACTTCTAAGATAGAGAGACGACAATCATGTACGGACTATTATCCTCCATCGTTACTACACACTCTCGCTGCACTCAAGTCACTACTTATACTGATTTTACTCACATGTTCATCACAACCCTTCAAAAGCGGCGTAATGGTTACACAACCCGCAATGCAAACCTATAAAACCTATTGCCAATTACTCACTCACGTCTCCCTCAACTACAAATTAATTCTTTCCTCCACACGATTTCAACTTTAATATTGTAACAGGAAATGTCATACATGTATTTATGCAAGTCCTTGACAAGTGAATGTCCTTTTACGCTTAATTGGGCCCAACACGATGACATCTCGTAATCATAGAGCCTCCTAGAAGTAGTGAATGGGAATTACTGGAAGTTCAGAGTCACGCTTGAGCAGAATCATCAGCTTCTTGAACCTTCTAGCAGTAGAAATACTAGATGCGGCAAGTAGATATAAAGGGTTGGTTAAGCATTAAGATCAGGAGTTTGTGTTTAGTAAAAATAGACTTTTAGCGGACTCAGTACTTATTATTGTACCTAATTAAATTAGGTACTTTTATTATTATTAAATGTAAATAATAATAATATTGGTAATAAATAAGTGTAAATTAGTAAATAGCTATTAAGTGTAGAATTACCTTATAATTTATTGAGCCTATGTATGATCGTAACAATATCTTCGTTACACACAAAATACCGTCATTATTCTTTTCATATTTATTGTAAGTTTAACTATAGTTTTATCATAGCAAATAGAAGACAAATAACTCTAATCAACCCGATCGAGAGTAGGTCTTGAAAAGGGTGACCTCGATTTATAAGTGACTCCATACGCTTTTCCTACTACAACCCTCGAAGAATAGAGACAAGCACAAAATACCTGATATTTATAACGTTCGTTTAGTCCTACTTAGGCATAACCTCAGCTACCTGAAGGAGCACCCCCCCCCGCCAGAGAATAGGCGTACTTCAAGTATGCGACCCTACACAATAGTATAATAACAAGCCTTCTATCAGGAGTCTTTATGCTCTTACCCTAGTCCTGCCTATAATGACAATCTTTTCTCTTCATCGTGATAAACAATAGTCTGAAAAGTTAATCATTTAAAAATTGGGAAACCTTACTTCCCAATAAATAAATATTACTACACTTAAAATTGCATTCATTTTCTCCTAAAGGGTCCTATATTTTAAAAAACTAAAAGGATAATTTACGTTTATCTAATGATTAGCTTTATTTGATGCTTCACATTTTTACTATAATATTAAGTGTGGTTACAATGCTTTCCTTGTTAATCTAACTTTGCGTGTTTATAAACCCAATATGTAAATTTATCTAATTATAGATGTGTTATCATAACAATGATTTTAGCAGGTTCTACTAGAAGTAAATATTATCTCAGGGACTTGTAGAAATTCAAGTTCAAAACTAGAAACGCCATTTTGAAGCAACAGCGACTTCAGGAAAACTTTATGCCGATGCTGCTACACAGATCTCTCTGTTTATTGAACGTAATAGGTTCCGTACTTTTACAGTATCTAAGCAACGTATATTAATATTTTTGGGTAAACAAGTCCTTGTGTAATGTGCATGATTAAAATAGGAACATCTTTTCCTTCCGTTAACAGAGAAATGATAAAACCACCCTTGTGTAGGTTTGACACCCTAATCCCTATGTCGTATCATGGTGTTTCCCGGTAACCATGGTAATAATGGAAATTTGTATACATAATGAATAGACAGAGGTAAAAATTAAAACAATTAACTCTAAATCTCACTACACATTAAAACAAACAGACTAGTTTCGACGGTGACACCGCTTTCATCAGAGCTTGGCTATTGCTTGAATAGTAGCCAACTACTAATGAAGGCAGCGTCTTCGTAGAAACTAGTCTGTTTCTTTTAATAAACCGAAATGTAGTGAGATTTAGAGTAAACTGTTTGAACTTTTAGTTAAGCTCTAATTAATTTATTGTAATGTGTAGATATAAGGAAACGGCACGAATCTTCATTGATCCTCAAAATAGAGAAATCATTGCTTGCGTGCGCACAACCGCTTCTCTAAACTAGACATCCTACTTACTGAAATAATATAGTTACTCGATGTTGAAGGATTATATATCTTGTACCGCCGTACCAATTGCACCAATGAGAATATAAATTCTTTTTGTTTGGAGATTTTTTTCTCAAAGTAATTTTATTACAGTCAGTTTTTTAAATAATAAACATATTTCGTAGCCATAACGTATTTTATTGACCCGTTTGACGGCTGACGTGTTTATTATAGCCTTGGCGTCATATAAGTCTGGATATTAGGGTTTTTATTGAATCCAATAAACCCGTGTACTTATTGTCAATACGGCGTAGCCAACCTTATGTTAGTTTGTTCCACTGACATCTCTACTTGCGTTGATAACACGTTACCTTTTCATGCTGACAGTTGTTTGTGTTTTTTTAAAAAACGTTTAATATATTATTGTTAGCCAAAACTTCAAAACATAGAAATTTCTCTCAGGTTGGGTGAAAACTAATAGCGAAAAATCAAAATATATAACAGGTCTTGAAAACCCCTATACTACGCAGTGTGGATATCCGATGGTGAAGGGACAATAAAAGGTGTAAGGTAGCAAAACGTCAAGCTAACAGAGGTACACGATATCTTAGCAACACTATTTGAAGTCTAAACTAACACTGATATGGTAAGCCAGTAAATATTCAAGAATATATTCTTGTCGAATTTTGTTTTATTTCTGTCATTTTCCTCACGTCCTGATTATATAGGACACGTCTTTTGCTTTACAACTAGTATTAAAAGTTTTAATTACAATTCCAATTACTACAGCAGAAGCCGAACGCTGCTTTTCCTGCCTAAAAAGGGTAAAAACCTATTTAAGAAGTACTATGGACGGAGATCGGCTCTCAGCATTGGCAATGCTGACATTAGAAAAAGAAATGACAAGAAGAATAGCAGACTTCAATGAACGAGTAATTGAAAGATTTGCAACAAAGAAGGAAAGAAGAATGGACTTTTTGTACAAAAATGTGACAACTGCAGGAGTGAGCGGTTTGGGAGTATAAATTATATTTGGCTCAGCTACTTGTCTGAATTGTAACTAATGTTTAACTTAACTTGAATTAAACTGTTGTGCCTAAAGTATGTGTCTGGGTTTTATTAATTTGTAGTACCAAAATAGTTTAAAAACAATAATTTAATGTTGAATATTTTAATTTTTTCCGGGGAGGTCTGAGGGCCCCGTTTTGTTTGAAACATGGAATATTCTCAAACCCCCGGTAATTGTGAACCCCCAGAACTTTCACTCACCAGCCGCCACTGACAACTACTATAAAATGTTAAGTTGATTAGAACTTAACAAGTGAGAACAACTCTCGACGATATATATTAAAATAGTTCACTCAAAATCTCGCTACACTATTGTTTATTATTACATATATACTAGTTTCGACGAGGATGACACCATCTTCAGTGACACGGATGACTTCATAGTAACAAAAATACAGTAAACCGTTGTACTATACGGAGCCTATCGTTATTTTTTATGTGGATGTGGTTTGATGAAATTTTTTAGTAGTGGCAATCAATGATGAAGGCGACATTGTGGTCGAAACTAGTCTGTATGAATTAATAAAGGAGTTTGTAGTGAGATTTTGAGTCAACTATTTTAATAATTACCGTTATTATGAAATACTCGTATATTTACAAAATAACAGTTCCCATGCTTTGCAACAGTGATAGTATACCTACCTGTTCCTACGTTAAAGGTGACCTTATCTTTTGCTTTAATTATACAGTCTAACCCAATATTTTTAGATATATTTTTTTATTAGCAATGGTTACAGTTTTATACATTGTTCGTTTTGTTCCCTCAACTTAAAAGTCATCCCATTTGGCTTTGCTTGATATTGTACTAGAGTTTGCTCACTCAGTGACTAAGTCCAGTAACGAACCACAAGTTTTGCACCCTAACCGGTTTAAATTAACTTTTACCCGTAATATAACTTCGAAGGGTTGGGCTTCAGATATAATGTGATTTATAACAGTTTCGTGTGGCCGTGATAAAATTTCAGCTCCCAAACTTAGTGAGGTCTAATGGATCACGAAATGCAGAAAATGAGGTTAACCCGACACCTGAACCATGGTTACGGTCTAAAATGTGATTTAGGGAACGCATTTACGGCCGTATCGGCACAACGGGGACTGGGTAATAGTTGCGCAACACACCGGAGCTGTACGACGTGCAATCAGGCGATGGTTAATTATACGAGGAAGGGAATGTTCGGTTTTACCTCCAATCTACCTGTTTGACTATCTGTCTGTACATATATCTGTCTGTCTGTCCGGTATTTATCTGTATTTGTATATCTGTGTGCCCGAAAACCTGTTTTTATCTTTTTTTCCTCAATAACTTTATATCTGTCTGCCTTTCTTTATATATATCTGCTTCCCTGTGAATCTGTTTCCTTACATCTCCATTCGTCTGTTTACATGTCTGTCTGCTGTTATATCTATCTGGCTATTTATCTCTATGTATTTATCTGCCAATTTTTCTGTCTGTTTCTTTGTCTATCTGCCTATTTAACTATCTGTTTGTATATTCAACAACCCTTATTTATCAATCTGTCTGAACATCTACCCGTCTATTCATCTGTCTATCTGTGTATCCAACCTATCTGTTTATTTATCTGAATATTTATCTCTCTTTGTACATCCAACAACCCCTATTTATCGGCCTGTCCCTTTATATATATATTTATCTTTCTGTATATCCAAGAATCCCTATTTAACAGTCGGTCTGAATATCTATCTGCCTATTCATATGCCTATCTTTATATCCAACAGCCCTATTTATTTCTCTGTCTGTCTGAATATATATCTGCTTACTCAATGTCTGTTTGTAAATCCAACAGCCCCTATACATCGGTCTATCCTTTTATCTATCTGCTCAATAATTCGCATGTCCCTTTGTCAGTCTGCCTGTTCATCTCTTTGTTTTGTATATCCAACAACCTTTTTATCTCTCTGTCTGAATATTCATCAGCCTATTCATCCGCCGGTCTGTACATCCAACAGCCTCTATTTATCGATCTGTCAATTTATCTACCTATTTATCTTTCTGTATTCATCTGTCTGTATATCCAAGAATCCCTATTTAACAATCGGTCTGAATATCTATCTCCCTAATCATATGCCTGTCTTTATATCCAACAGCCCCTATTTATTTTTCTGTCTGTTTGTCTAAATATATATCTACCTATTCATTGTCTGTTTGGAAATCCACAGCCCCTATTTATCGGTCTGTCCCTTTATCTATCTATTTATCTGTCTCTTTGTATATCCTACATTCCCTATTTATCCGTCTGACGTCTATATCTTCCAGCCCAATAACTTGCTTGTCTGTCTATATACCTAAGATATTTGTCTTTATTTACTTTATCTGTTTGCTTATTTATTTGACTGCGTTTATATTTTACTGTATGTTTTATGCCTAAGTCTATATCTATATCTGAGTAGGTGTTTGCCTGAATGTTTGCACTGCTCTGCCTATATAAATCAGATATTCGAGTATTAATGTAACGAGTTAAACTTCTTGATTTTCCTATAAGTGTAATCGATCGGCAAGACTTTCTTATTGAAATATTGTAATCTAAACAACTCCTTGGGCTTGTACTTAAAGTCAGTTTAGAATAAAACTTCACTAATGATTACTCAGCATAAAACATCACGTTTCCCGATAAGTTTCTTTTAAAATTTAATCTATTTCTAAGTTCTAGCATTTTTTGCGTTCCTTACGTAAAGTTTCATCTTCAAAATACAACACAAAAAAAGAAAATATTCTTTTCTCCCTAACGTTGTCTTATGCGTTATATTTAGATTAACGCAAATATTGAAATTTATAATTCTACATTTTTTTTCGATGATAAAGTTGTTCACTTTAAAAGATTGACATTGTCAACTTGTGCTTTCGAATTAATTTGCAAATCAAATATTATTTCATACGAGAAGGAAAATGAAGAGCGGAAGAAGCAATAAATGTAATAAGTTCCATGTTTTCCAAATTACAAAAATCTCTTTAATTATTATTTTAATTTTCAAAACTCATTTCTTGTTCGTACTCTTAGAACTTATCTTAGAGGGTCAAATTTTAATTTTGGTTATTTTTACACCTAATTACAAGCTTATTTCCAGATGACGGGATGGTTTCTTTTTCTGTGTGGCCATTATTATCTGCTGTTATTGTTACACAGCTAACCTTTTTCTTCATATAGTTGTTGTTTAGCTATCTTAAATATTTTTGTCTTTTCTTCATAGCGCCTGTTTTTATTATTCTAACATTTATGTGTTTAAACAATATATATTCGAATCCTGAGTTGGTAATTCTTTTGTACATTATTCAAGAATTATTCGACTAATCGAGTAACTTTTAAAGGTCACGTTTTTACCGTGTTGCAGTGAATGGAATCTCTTGTACTGCCTTTACTTGAATACGTGACCAATGGTGTTGTTGTGAAAGGTTTTGTATGAAGAAAGAAATATGGTGAAAAGTAGAAGACTTATGACTTAGAGTACGAAACATTTCTGCTCTTAGCTCTAAGTTACTAACAGCACAACGATAGATGAATGGTAGGAAGAAACTACAATCAAGCATTTTGGATCCACCCCTCCACGAATCCAACCTCTCCCGCCCGGGTGACTAGCATCAGGCAAGAGACGGAGGAGGGGTCTTGGTGCCACGACCTGTGGTGCCAGTATGCATGCGTCTTACGACCTTACCATGAGATCTGTACTGGCTCCTAGGACGAGACGGACTCTCACCAGGCTCTAAGGTTTCGACCGTTTTTCCAGAACTCTTCGGAATTTGGCCATAGGTGGGCATAAACCTACCCGTGAGTTTACTTGAAGACATTAACCATTTGCGTTATTTGTGAAAGGTTTCTGCGAAAAAAGAAAGGTGATGAAGTAGAAGATAGTAACGCCCTAGAAACAAGACATCCTCTAATTAAGATGTCCAGTTAAATGTAATGTAATTCTTTTTAAAAACTCTTTTTTATAAACTACCGCCGAAAGTTAAGACTCTACTTTACAATTGGTTTAATGACAACTAGTTTTACCAAAAACTATAATCTCAGAAAAAGTCCCTCAAGCTCAATAAGTGTGGCGTTCCCATTCACAGTGTAATTTACAGCACTGAATTTAGAATTTACACCAAGGAACATAAAACTGTGTAATATTAGAATAAAATAAGCCGTTGAAACGATTTGTGAAAAAAGGGCTAGGTAAACGTGTTATAGACAAAAGAAGCCAACTAACCGTCAGAAGTAGGGACTGTATAACAAGGATTACTTCAGTAAGTCAACCTAGACAAGTTAAAGTAACTATGTGTATGTAGTTATTAAGTGGTAGAAATGTCCATGACAAACCCTAAAGAGTTTTGCTTGTATGTGTAAAAGTGAAGACAATTTGCTAAGGTAAAATTACTCGTGAATGTTTAACTAAAGGCATAACTACCTGGTTTCCAAATATATATACCAAGTAACAGCTTTTATATTTAACTTTGCTATCACTAAAACAATTTAATTATTTCTTAATAACTTCAACGCTTGTACAGTCATCGTGTAAAACGACATCCTGTAACACAGTTGCTTAAATTACTGCAGTATACTTTTCCTATTACGGAAAAGACTCATACAGTCTCAATATGAGCAGCAATTAATACAACCAAGCGCATAAAATTTAATCATAAAGAGTTTCTATTTAATACCTTCTCAAAAATAACCCGAATCAAGCTTAAACTTGAACTTTAGATCCGCTAAAATAACGTATGGCCAAAATAAACAGTACTGAAAGAGTTTTAGGATTTTATTTTGTTTATATAGTTTTACAAAGACACAACTAAAAAGAAGCTGAAACGGTTAGACTCGGGTATAAACATGTCCTGTATGGCCTTAATTCAAATTGAGGCAACACATTTCTTAAAGGTTTTACATCATTTTAGTGAAGAGGGGTTGTTTAGTACTCGTTATACACATGGTTATTTTTTCCTGTAGTTGGACGATGGTTTTTGGTGAGTCATCACGGAAAACCTTGGTTCTTTATCATCCGCAGATGGTAGGCGTCAGGTGGTGTAAGATCGGGGTAGTGAGTTGGGTAAGGAAAGTTTGTCCTAAGGGAGATGAGGCGGTTGTAAAAGTTTCTTGAAGGACAGTAATGTTGTTTAAGGCAGTAAGGCTGTTTTGCCATCTTGCTGGAACTATTGTGAATGAAAAGGCAAGTTTCTGTCACAAAGGAATCTCCTGAGGTCTCCTAAAATACGACCTAGGATGACCCTATATCGATCCCGATTTACAGTAAAAGGATTTCCATTATTGTCTTCAACAAAGTATGAACAGTTATGACTCTTACCGACCAAATGGTTACACGCCTAATATTCTGTGCCCTCTGTACAACACTGTCAAGACGTATAACATGCAGCAACAATTAAAAGTCGGTACATCTGATCGAGAAGGCAGCTAAAGCTGATTCAGTCAGTACTGTTTGTTTTGGCGCATTTGGTAATTATTTTCACTATACTTAGCGTTGTATTTTTATTAAACATTTAGTAAAATACACTATGAAATTAATTATAATATTTTTATAATTACTATATTATCAAATTATTAACTCTTTAGAAAAGTAATATAGTAACTTATTACCAGTGCGTTTAAGATACGTACACAATGGTAAAAATAATCAATTTTAATACACAAACAGCTTTTAACTTCATTGATTTTCTATTATACCTATGTATAACAGACGCCTATAAAAAAAACCTAATCCTTTTAGGTAGCCTCTGAGGAGGGTTGCTTTTCAACCGAAACGTACATAAGGCTAAAAATAATATAGGGTTGATGAGTGTTTGTGTGATATTAAAATTCCTCACAGTTGGTTCCAAAACAACCAGAAGAAATATATGTCACTAAATCACATTCAATAATTAATTTCAACACTTCCTAATGACCCTTTGTTTAATTCACCACAATATTCGCCGGATATTATTCGAGAGGTCTTTTTGTCTTAATTATGTCAAAACTATTTCTTTTGCTCAACTGAAATAGGAATAATTTTTTTATTAATAGGCCTATACAATTTTAAGTAGCTCAATTATTTTTATTATAGGTAATTAATTATTTCATTTAAAAATTTTAATGTTATCAATGAATGCAGAATCTCATTTTTTCATTTGTTTGGAATCATTTTATCTAAGTTACTGGTCATGAGAAGTAAAATAAGGTTAATGTTACCTTGACCAATTACTCATAGCAATACCATTTAAAAACGTTAGCTCATTGAATAAAAGGTTTTTTTAATTTTCAACTAATAAAGTTTAGAACAATTTGTTTTCTATAATTCTAACTTAATCTTTATTTTAACTAGCAATAGGATGAAAGTTTCGTTCTCTATTTAACGCCACGTGATAAGTTGGTTTTGGCTTCATAATGTTTATACTTGTATTCCGTCCTATTGTAAGATTTATATTGAACAAGCTGTCTCTCCTTCATACCGTCAAATTCTCTCGATATCGGTAAAGCAATGTATCAATAAATTCTCCCAATGAACAAGAAAGAACATAGGAAATAATCCGTTTTTTTATTGCTCCTATTCTTATCGTAAAGAAGATAAGATTTTGTAGTTCTAGTGAAATCACCCAGTATTAATATCGTCTCCTTGAAGGGGAAAGGTTTTTAAATACAGATAGAATTAAAGGAGGCACGTCTAAAGCCAGGTAGTGGATATTGGAGATTGTGTACAAGTGTAGGAGATTGTGTACAAGGGTAGGAGATTGTGTACAAGTGTAGGAGATTGTGTACAAGTGTAGGAGATTGTGTACAAGTGTAGGAGATTGTGTACAAGTGTAGGAGATTGTGTACAAGTGTAGGAGATTGTGTACAAGTGTAGGAGATTGTGTACAAGTGTAGGAGATTGTGTACAAGTGTAGAAGATTGTGTACAAGTGTAGGAGATTGTGTACAAGTGTAGGAGATTGTGTACAAGTGTAGAAGATTGTGTACAAGTGTAGGAGATTGTGTACAAGTGTAGCAGATTGTGTACAAGTGTAGGAGATTGTGTACAAGTGTAAGAGATTGTGTACATTTGTAGGAGATTGTGAACAAGAGTAGGAGATTGTGTACAAGTGTAGGAGATTGTGTACAAGTATAGGAGATAGTGTACAAGTGTAGGAGATTGTGTACAAGTGTAGGAGATTGTGTACAAGTGTAGGAGATGTGTACAAGTGTAGGAGATTGTGTACAAGTGTAGGAGATTGTGTACAAGTGTAGGAGATTGTGTACAAGTGTAGGAGATGTGTACAAGTGTAGGAGATTGTGTACAAGTGTAGGAGATTGTGTACAAGTGTAGGAGATGTGTACAAGTGTAGGAGATTGTGTACAAGTGTAGGAGATTGTGTACAAGTGTAGGAGATTGTGTACAAGTGTAGGAGATTGTGTACAAGTGTAGGAGATTGTGTACAAGTGTAGGAGATTGTGTACAAGTGTAGGAGATTGTGTACAAGTGTAGGAGATTGTGTACAAGTGTAGGAGATTGTGTACAAGTGTAGCAGATTGTGTACAAGTGTAGGAGATTGTGTACAAGTGTAAGAGATTGTGTACATGTGTAGGAGATTGTGAACAAGAGTAGGAGATTGTGTACAAGTGTAGGAGATTGTGTACAAGTGTAGGAGATAGTGTACAAGTGTAGGAGATTGTGTACAAGTGTAGGAGATTGTGTACAAGTGTAGGAGATGTGTACAAGTGTAGGAGATTGTGTACAAGTGTAGGAGATTGTGTACAAGTGTAGGAGATTGTGTACAAGTGTAGGAGACGTGTACAAGTGTAGGAGATGTGTACAAGTGTAGGAGATTGTGTACAAGTGTAGGAGATTGTGTACAAGTGTAGGAGACGTGTACAAGTGTAGGAGATTGTGTACAAGTGTAGGAGATTGTGTACAAGTGTAGGAGATTGTGTACAAGTGTAGGAGATTGTGTACAAGTGTAGGAGATTGTGTACAAGTGTAGGAGATTGTGTACAAGTGTAGGAGATTGTGTACAAGTGTAGGAGATTGTGTACAAGTGTAGGAGATGTGTACAAGTGTAGGAGATTGTGTACAAGTGTAGGAGATTGTGTACAAGTGTAGGAGATTGTGTACAAGTGTAGGAGATTGTGTACAAGTGTAGGAGATGTGTACAAGTGTAGGAGATTGTGAACAAGTGTAGGAGATTGTGTACAAGTGTAGGAGATTGTGTACAAGTGTAGGAGGTTGTGTACAAGTGTAGGAGATTGTGTACAAGTGTAGGAGATTGTGTACAAGTGTAGGAGATTGTGTACAAGTGTAGGAGATGTGTACAAGTGTAGGAGATTGTGTACAAGTGTAGGAGATTGTGTACAAGTGTAGGAGATTGTGTACAAGTGTAGGAGATGTGTACAAGTGTAGGAGATTGTGTACAAGTGTAGGAGATTGTGTACAAGTGTAGGAGATGTGTACAAGTGTAGGAGATTGTGTACAAGTGTAGGAGATTGTGTACAAGTGTAGGAGATTGTGTACAAGTGTAGGAGATTGTGTGCAAGTGTAGGAGATTGTGTACAAGTGTAGGAGATTGTGTACAAGTGTAGGAGATTGTGTACAAGTGTAGGAGATTGTGTACAAGTGTAGGAGATTGTGTACAAGTGTAGCAGATTGTGTACAAGTGTAGGAGATTGTGTACAAGTGTAAGAGATTGTGTACATGTGTAGGAGATTGTGAACAAGAGTAGGAGATTGTGTACAAGTGTAGGAGATTGTGTACAAGTGTAGGAGATAGTGTACAAGTGTAGGAGATTGTGTACAAGTGTAGGAGATTGTGTACAAGTGTAGGAGATGTGTACAAGTGTAGGAGATTGTGTACAAGTGTAGGAGATTGTGTACAAGTGTAGGAGATTGTGTACAAGTGTAGGAGACGTGTACAAGTGTAGGAGATGTGTACAAGTGTAGGAGATTGTGTACAAGTGTAGGAGATTGTGTACAAGTGTAGGAGACGTGTACAAGTGTAGGAGATTGTGTACAAGTGTAGGAGATTGTGTACAAGTGTAGGAGATTGTGTACAAGTGTAGGAGATTGTGTACAAGTGTAGGAGATTGTGTACAAGTGTAGGAGATTGTGTACAAGTGTAGGAGATTGTGTACAAGTGTAGGAGATTGTGTACAAGTGTAGGAGATGTGTACAAGTGTAGGAGATTGTGTACAAGTGTAGGAGATTGTGTACAAGTGTAGGAGATTGTGTACAAGTGTAGGAGATTGTGTACAAGTGTAGGAGATGTGTACAAGTGTAGGAGATTGTGAACAAGTGTAGGAGATTGTGTACAAGTGTAGGAGATTGTGTACAAGTGTAGGAGGTTGTGTACAAGTGTAGGAGATTGTGTACAAGTGTAGGAGATTGTGTACAAGTGTAGGGGATTATGTACAACTTCTCGTAACTCATATAGACCTACTCCCTACACAGCTAATAAGGTGAAGATAATTTTTAAAATAATAATACGCCTCTGCGATTATAACTATAATGGCTTTTATAAATAAAAGACGGCTGCTTTGCGAGTAAAGTATGTTTTATTCTGCGCGTTTCGATAACTAGATCGTTACCATCATCA
Source organism: Prosapia bicincta (assembly GCA_036971475.1). Lineage (NCBI taxonomy): Eukaryota > Metazoa > Arthropoda > Insecta > Hemiptera > Cercopidae > Prosapia > Prosapia bicincta. Next base: position 6,601,587 of record JBAIZL010000010.1, on the reverse strand, counting down.
GCCCTAACGCATAATGGACATTTATATTTTAAACCCTACAGAGTTCCTAATGATAATAAATACATTTAGTACACAAACTATTGCCTTCTATAAATACAATAGGCACATAAATATTCATACCTATAGCTAATATTTAGTAGGGATACTGAAATACAGAGAAAACAATGTTCATTTAGACAAATAATTTATTTATACTATTTAAACATAAATAGACTAACATGTAACGTCAGAGTACAACAGCAAATAACAGAAAGTTACATACTATGGAAAGAATATACAATAACAGAGTTATACAATTATAGCTTAATTAAAAATCACTGTTTTTTCTAGTTTAATATTAAAATGCCTTTCAAACGAGTTGCAATGAGTTAGAAGAAATTACTCTGAACTTACAAAGATTTCGTTGAAATTTTCAGTACAATTCTAAATGTTATTCTTCACTGTTCCACGCCTTATAATAAAATGGAGAAGATTTAATTAGTTAGAAATAAGGAAACGAAATAATAATCCCCTAATATCGATAAAAGACGGAAATTGTAGAATCATATAAGCGGGGTTGCATATCTCAGTATACTCACTCTCTATAGGGTTAGTAAGTAGGTAATTACTAATTCTACCCCTTGTAATTATGTAAAAGGATATACAGGTTTATTTAGAATTAAGGAAAGCACATAATGATCCTTTGGCATTGGAGATAAGACAGACTTGAGGCATCAAATGGGCTGGTTTCTTGTTGGAAGTGAACCTTTTCCCAACCGTGGCTGGACAGATGTCTATCAGCTACTCGTCTTAAAGCTTAATCACGTTTAAGTGGAAATTTAATAAAACGTACTCTTGATCAAATCACAACTTATCGTTGCAGAAAATAAGCCTGCAACCATTAACTAACTCTAATCGTACTTGCATTAAACTAAACAAAAGCTCTTATCGTAAAATCAATAAATATGTCTATCTTGTAATTATTTGAATATTTTCTAAAACATAATAGGCGTATATACGAGCGAAGAGATTTTAACGTTTGTATAATTTCAAATGACTAACACGCAGCGTGGCACCCAGGACTTGGAACAACGGCAGTGATTCCCGCATTGAACTCATTACGTATTGCTCTTCGTCACGTGACACGCTATTACCTGAACACTACGCGACGGCTGCAAATTGTTATTGGCAAAACTCTTAGAATTCCAAGAGCGTTCACACATCAGTTCGTCTTTGTGTTTATTTTATGTGAAAAGTTCAAACTAAGGACGGAATTGTTACGAATGATTGGTGGGAAGGAAAACATATTATTATTTAAAGTAAATTCAAACTTGCTTAACATGTCGATTTAAAAAGAATTGATCGTTTTGAAATAAACCTTGTTTCCAAAATGATGTTATTTTTATTAACAAAATAATATTAAGAATTGCCTAAAACTGTTTCAATATTATGGTTTTCGTCCTCACAGTTAGCTTGCTCTAGATATTTTAAAGTAGGCCTATTTATGTATAGCTCGTTTAAAAAGTTGTCATTTCAATATCACTTGCCTTTGTTTGAAGTTGTGATTGAATTTGTACCTCTATTATCACTTATATAACGCCAAATATTATTATAAGGTGTTTCAAAATTATTGACATATTGATTATTTCAAATTATTGATTTTAACATATTTTACTATTGAAATAATAAGTTGTAATCAATTAGCTTAAATCACGCTAGCTGTAATAGACGTGGTCTAGAGTTTTATAAAACTACCCTAGTTGTCTCAACGAACGCTGGCTTTCAGTCTGCAGTCAGGCTGTCATGGTATGGCGTCCGCAGATAGAAAGCATTTTGCGGTACCCTCTTAGCCTCCTGGTCACCTGACATGGAATTTTGTGACATTTTGTGGTATATGTCAAATAACTTGTTACTGTTCCTCCTTTAAAACACCAGAATATCAGCTGTAGTAACTTTATTGGAAGAATACTCTTTGGCCACGAATTGTAATTGCCTCAGCTATCGGCTGGATGCTATTCGTACACCTAATGAAGGACACGAAACGGTTGTGATACATCTTTGTAAACTTTACTCTTTTTATATTTTTTTTTAATGTCAAATACCTTTTGTAATACATATACCGATTTACATTCGGGTCATTCTTTTTGTAACACACTGGACGATAAAAATGCATGGAATGAAGGGAAATAGTGTATCTTTTTTGTAAATATAATGTTTCACAGGTTTCGCCTCACTTGTTTCTAAGGAGATCGTTCACGAAAGCTCTTGTTATATAGGAGTACTTAGTACTGTAAGATGTGGAATTTGGAAGTTATTTATCGAAGTGCGCCTTCTTAAACGGAGCTTATACAAAGGCTTAACGTGAGTGATTCAGTAAACGTGACGTCAGTATTAGGTATATTAAACGAAAGGGCGGAGCCTAACAATCTAAAGTTCAAAGAATCTTGTTTTGAAGATTTCTGATTGCAAAACGCTTGTTTTTTTTCTCACTTAGAGGTTGTTTCGAAGTTACTTCAACACATAAACCATTATCAAATGCAATGTTCATCTCTATTCAGAAAAACGTAATTTAAATTAAGGGATAAGTATGTTTTTATCACTCGTAGGTTATGTTGCTATCTGCATTATACTCTTACAGTAACTTGAAATACCGTATGTGCAAATATAAACAGCACTGAAACTGAATCAGCTGTAGTTCTCTTCTCTCAGACATAGTTATTCTTGATCATTTTAAAGGAGATATCAGAAAATTATGTTGCGCCGGAAACCTGCTTTTTCGTTCAAAATGGTTCTAGCAAGACGGCGCAATCAGCCACGCTGCCTTAGACAACATTTCTTTCCTTCAACAGACATTTGGCACCTCATCTCCCGGGCATACTTTCCTTACCCAGCCTACTAACTCGGTCTTACACCACCTGACGCCTACGTCTGGGGAATGAAGAATACACTTTTTCGTGATCCACCAACCGTGGATACCCGAGTCTATCTGATTTAGCTTCTTTTTACTTTACGAGGTTAGGATGCTTTTATTTATTTAAAATTTGACATTAGGGCGTTTTAGGGAATAAATAGATTGCACTAAAAAATATGGAATGAAAAAAATGTTTCGGACCGATAACATTATCTTTAACATCAATCAGTTATGTACTTAGAAATAATGGAATGCGAAATCCTGACCAACTTGTCAGGAATTGGTGAATGAACTTTCAAATTTCACAAGTACAAACTTTAAATAAACTCAAAAAGGGTTAATTACATATTTACTAAAATATTTCATTACAGCAAAACCATTATACTTCGATTATACTTATTGAGAATATCTAATCCAACATACAACACCTAAACATTAAAATACAATCCATTTTCTAAGTTATAGTTTTAAACTCATTTTACAGAGTTTAAATAATGATGATGACTTTTTCATTGAAACGCGTTTAGGAAGAAATAATTGATTGTAAATCAGTGTTTGTATTATTTAATTGTTTCGTAACACAATAATCAATTCAGAACTACGAAAACTTCTCGTGAAGTGTTTAGAAACGCATTTTTATTTCCTCATTAAGTAAATCTCAAAGCATCTAATTTCGGTACACCCGACCGTGCGAGTGCGTGTGTGTGTGTGTGTGTGTGTGTGTGTTTTAACAGCTATTGCTTTTGGAAAGTTCGTGGAATCAGCCTAAACTTGTGTTATTGATACTTTGCAAACTCTGGCGCCGTTGTCTCCGCCTTATTGCTTTGCATTGTAATACCCGGAGTAAGTTATTGGCAAAGTTGAGGCACAGTTTCTTGCGTAATGCGCTTACCTGGACAAACGGTTGCATTAACCGATGTCTTTCAGTTTGTTCGTCATTTTAATATTTTATAAGCAGAAATCATTTTTAATATAATTTTTTTTTATTTAAGTGGAAAAAATTTTTAATTCGATACTTAATGTATTTTAAGGTATAAATTTTTCCCTTTCTTATTAATGAAAATAATTCACTACCCAGACAACCTTACACAAATTTTTTTAATTTGGTTTCTTCACCAATGGATCACTGCATTGTTTTCCGAGGTTTAGTGCAAAGCTCGCCTGCTACGTATGTTACTAAGTGGAGCAGTCAAGTATTTTATTTATATCAACTCAAATATATTTAATTATAATGATATATTTAATATGTAATTTTTAATTATTTAAACAAGTAATTATACAAATTTTTAAATATAGTAGAAAACATAAAGTGATAAATATACCTGGGCTAAGTGTTTAGCTTAGTATTATTAACTTTAGTAAGACTATATATGGAGCTCATTATTTCTTATGCTACACCTAACAACATTTTAGTTTCTTTGAAAAGTGAAACGAAAAGACTAGTATATATAAATTATTTTGAGAACGATCAAGTTCTACTTAGCTCAATATATCGGTAAATTAGTGATTCTGACAAGTATTTTATTCGTTTAAATGTTGCAAGTTGAACAATAAAATAAGAGCTATAAATATTTTATAGTAGAGGTTAATGAATAATATTTTTGTTAAAGTCAACTCCTGCTTAGGTCAACAAAGATAGATTTTATTTTTATTACTCATTTTTAATTTTGATAGAACAGCTATTCTACCACATAACCTAAAACACAAAATGTTGTGTGAAATCATATGTTTTCACTTATTTCAAGCAAAATGAGAGGAAATAACTAAACCTTTACTAGCCCCTTTACTTTGTAGATTTCCTTTCTCCCAAAAAAAAAATCAAATCATTAATTTAAGTTAATGAATTATTATTTGAAAAAAAATATATTACACATCAAGAGCCATCCACTCTAAATATTAAAAAATGTAATTGCACTTTTTGAATAAAAAGTATTTTATTTAAGACTGAGAATTTAAACAAGACATCAGATATATATATATATATATATATATATATATATATATATATATAGAGAGAGAGAGAGAGAGAGAGAGAGAGAGAGACACACAGAGAGAGAGAGAGAGAGAGAGACAGAGAGAGAGAGAGAGAGAGAGAGAGAGAGAGAGAGAAAGGGGGGAGAGGTGACACTGAAGTAATATAAACTAGAAGTAAACAAACCCACAAGGGAGATAGTATAAATTATACAACAATAAACATGAGAGAATAGAACTGAAGTTAAGTAAAAGATAACAAGCCTTATCATGCAGCTCGGCTTACAGAAAACAGTTGTATGCAATGCAGACAACTCCTTAAGCAGTGCACAAGCAGCTGCTATTGTCTTCTACAAAAATAACAGACATTATCGCTTCCGAGCAGGGTCTTGGAACAAAGCCGCAGCGATAACGTTCCAAATTAATCTGTGTGCGAAATTATTTCCAGGAACTTAGATACCCTCAATGGAGATCGTAGTTAATAACACTGCTGTGAATGATAGTTTTGGACACAGGAAATTAAGATAATATAAATATAAATGTGTGTGTGTGTGTGTGTGTGTGTGTAAGTGTGTGTGTGTATGTGTGTGTGTGTGTGTGTGTGTGTGTGTGTGTGTGTGTGTGTGTGTGTGTGTGTGTGTGTGTGTGTGTGTGTGTGTGTATGTGTGTGTGTGTGTGTGTGTGTGTGTGTGTGTGTGTGTGTGTGTGTGTGTGTGTGTGTGTGTGTGTGTGTGTGTGTGTGTGTGTGTGTGTGTGTATGTGTGTGTGTGTGTGTGTGTGTGTGTGTGTGTGTGTGTGTGTGTGTGTGTGTGTGTGTGTGTGAGTGTGTGTGTGTGTGTGTGTATGTGTGTGTGAGTTTGTGTGTGCGTGTGTGTGTGTTTGTGTGTGTGTGTGTGTGTATGTGTGGTGTGTGTGTGTGTGTGTGTGTGTGTGTGTGTGTATGTGTGGTGTGTGTGTGTGTGTGTGTGGTTTGATGTTTTTGTGTTTAATGTTTTTCACTGTTTCAATTAGAAGGCAATTGTTTTGAACATTTTGATAATTATTTTATTTCTATTTATAGAATATATAATAGTTGTATTTTAAACGATATTATATTCGAATGATTCTATATATTATTATATTTTGTTTCAGGCAAAAATTTTGTTTGCTGTCTATTCTGAAAAGCCCTGTTGTAACGTTCACAAAATATTTGCCAGATGAAATCAAGTGAGTTCATGTTTTAGGCCAGCGACCTTAAAGCGTACCTTTTTATGAGGAGTTTACCTGATACATCCTCATTACTAGAAGCTCTAAAGAAGAGACAAACATTTCTCCCGGTGATTGGCGTGGGGTCAGGTGGCTTACTATTGATGATCAGAGCTATCTCATTTTTGGGATAGAGAGCGTCATGAAGAGCGGTTTGAAAGAGAGCTATTGCAAACGATTGGGGAGTGTTATCGTTTGGAAGGGAGGGTTTATAAGAAAAGTACCAAAATCGGATAAAAAGAACCATAGAAAAGTATACAATGAATATATCTAAAAGATACACAGAAAAAATTAGGATATGTGAATGACAATCTAGATACAAAAAAATTTCGATAATTTAAAACCTTTTCGTAGACACAAAAATTAAAGTGAAATGGAATAATAAATTAAAAGTAAGAGTGAATGAGTGACAAAGTTGCGAAATCAATTTTAATACAACTGTAATGCTTTCAATAACTAAGAAAATTGCAACATGCAATGTCTGTAAGAGTAAAAACAATAATAATAATGTAAATAGACTAATTTGTATCGTAAACAATAGTATAACGAGCAAAATAAATCACCTGACGTCACAAGCGCTCAGGTTAGTTGACCTAAACAAGAGCAATTCTTAAGAGAGAGCCGATTAAATGAGAGTTTTGTAACGCCCAGCCTTGGTGGAGCTGGAAGTGGATGTCAGTGTGTTTGCATGTTTTATTGCTAAAGTTGCTTCGTATAAAGTTGTCTAATTTGCAAACTTTGACTTTCTGCAGGATTCGCGTCTTACTTTTCCCGACACAGTATATCGCTAGATAAAGTTGGATGCAGTTTATCGCCCTCTGCACCATCGCTGTGCAGTCACTCGCTGAAGGCGGCCGGCACAGTTTTTCGTATTTCTTGTTTATTATTTATCTTTTATTTTTTACATTTATGTTTTCTAGTAAAAACTGATCTCTTCAGAATTTTTCTTAGTTGGTTAATAATTATTGATTACAAAATTCTTATGATTATTACTTTATATGACCGATTAGACCCATTACCGTACCCAATAAAGCCGGTACCTACCTCTTGTTCTACACAATTTATTGTTTAAACTGACTATTTACTCAAGTCCTACGGGAGCAATCGTATTAATAAGCAGTGACGCATGTATCACTATAATATGCAGGGTAGATGCATGTCAAGGCGATCAAGTACTGTTTTGTTAAAAAACTAATAGTAATAAACTTTTGCTGTTAATCTATTAAACAGCCACCCAACTTAGGTCTACTGGTTTATTGTTATACCCTTCGTATTTGAAGCGTTTTGTTTTTATTATGTTAATTTATTTTTAATTAATTTATGTATAAGCAAATTTCTAGTCCTACATGCCTTTTGGCGATAACTTTGTCCATCCTAGTTTTACAATTTATCGGTATAATATGTACTGTTAAGTCTGTATAAACGTTTATAGTGAAAATGAAAATATTGGAAAGAACCCCAATACCACTAAAATAATCAAAAATAACAAATAAAAAAAGTTATTTAAGTTTAGCCACTAAGGTTATATCTTAAATAACTTGTTTTATTTATTATATTTGTGGTATTAGGGTTCCTTCCAATATTTTCATTGTAATATATTGTAACACTCTGCTCTTGGTATTGTTAACCGTTTATAGTGTTAATGAGTAAAGTTTAAATAGAATATAATCAACTCATTCTGCAGGGTAACAAGCTTAGCAAAAATGCTTTGAATTACAGACAGACTTTTGATAAAAACATTTTAGAAAATGTCAACATTAATTGTAATTAGAGAGCGATGGTTGCAGATTCTTTGGATTTATTTCGTTCGGCTCTGCGAGATAAGCCAAAAAGATAACAACAACTTCTAATTAGAAAGGATCACTCACCCCTTTCTACCCTCCCCTCTCCTGGCTTCGGTCGCTCTCTTTAATTACAGACAATGCTACACTCAAAGAATAACAATACTTGGCACTTGTTATTACAGGAGTGTGAGAAAGGTTGTCCTAATATACAATTTGTGTTGTCAACACTGATTAGGTACTTGGATAATCTTGCATTACAACATAAAAAGTGGGCTAAAATGTTTTCCTCAGTGTGTCTGCGCCCGCGCGCGCGCGCTTGTGTGTGTGTGTGTGTATGTGTGTATGTGTGTGTGTGTGTGTGTGTGTGTGTGTGTGTGTGTGTGTGTGTGTGTGTGTGTATGTGTGTTGTATGTGGTTGTGTGTGTGTGTCGTCTGTGTTAATATTATCTCAATGAATCGATTTACTTCCTCGTGGAATTGAAAAGTTTTTGTGTTATATACCTCTAGCTCTATACGTTTTTAAGGAAAAATGAGTTGTACCAGAACTTACTCATACAGTAGGCTGCCTACTGACGTCATCATATATATTAAAAAAAGGTACTAGATGAACCCAAACACTTGAATTATCACTATTCAAAATATTTTTCCATTCAAAACAAGTACTATAAAAATCACTTCTTTAAAGTCAGTTCGTACTTAGATAAACAAAAAGAGTTTTATTTACTTACAATTTACTAAAAACACTATAATTAATATAAATAAATTTAAAACCCTTATACAATAAAACGGCTTTTCTACAAACGAACCAATAACATAAAATCAGTTGTTTTGTGAAATCATATGTAACTTGTCACTAATTTTAAGCCAAATGGACGGAGTAAATATACAGCAAATCTTAGCCCATTTGTGAAAAGATTTTCTCTCATTTAAAACTAAAATTATTTCATTAAATTCAATTTTTAATAGTATTTTAGAAGAACTATTTTAACATACTGTGTCTCCACTAAAACTTTAAAAGAATGTATTTGAACTTGAGTGGATAAATAAAAAGTATTTTATTAACGATTAAAAGTTTGAGAGAGAGAGAGAGAAATAAATAGAGAGAGCTTTGGAAAATATAGAATAGCCCTATCAGCAAAAGGATAGAGTTGTACTCTTCTTCATTCAAACTTTCTTCTCTTATATCGTTTTTCCACTTTAAAACCCCAATTGTGTTATAGAATTTGAGCTAGTTCTTTCTTTCTGGTTGCAATTTGTCTCTTAGAACGATAACTATAGAAGACGATATCTCTTTCGCCTTGGCACGCAACCCCTTCGCCTTTATTTTTCACATTACTAGAGACATAGTTTTCCGAACTATTCTCAGCGTCTTGTCTCGCTCTTGGAAAGATGTTTAAATCTGAGTTGAATAACTCTAAACAAGATTATTTGGCAAATGCAAAGAGTGAGCGAAGTAAAGCCTTTGTCGAGTCAAGGTCTCAGAATATTCTTTAACGTTTTCCTCAAATGTAAATATGCGGTTCCATAAATATGCCTACGTCATCGTTAAAGTGATGATACTGAGGGATTAAACGGCTCTGTTTGGAGATAGCTCTTTACAAAAGCGAACATCAAACCAAGGTACAAACAGTCGACAGCGTTTGTGCCATCTCAAATAACTTGAGACGAATTTGAGTTCATTAACTCTATGCAAGATTGTTTGGTAAACGCATTGAAAAAGCGAGACGGAAGGAGTGAGAAAGAAATGTTAGGACGAGATAAAGCTTAGTGAGCAAGATAAAGATTCATAAGTAAGATGAAGATTCATCATCAAGATAAAGCTTTCAGGGCGAGATGCATTTTTTAAAGTGAGATAGAAATTCCTGGGCTAGAGATTTCTTTATGAGAAAGATAGAGCTTCATGAGGAAGAAAATGCCTAATGAGCAAGATAAAGATTCATGGTCAAGATAAAGCTTACAGGGAAACATTAGGTTTCAAGATGGAGAAAAACTCCAGGGCGAGGTAAAACTTCATGCGCAAAATAGAGCGACATGAGCAGAATAAAGCTTCATGAGTAGGATAAACGCGCTTAAACAAGATGAAGATTCAAGATTAAGGTAAAGTTTTAAGAGCGAAACAGAAATACCAGACCCAGAGAAATATTCATGAGTAAAATAAAGCATCATAAGCAGGATGAAGCTTCATGAGCAAGATAAAGATGCATGAGAAAGCCAAGGACGAGGTTAAGGCTCAGGAGTAACATAAAACCTCAGGATTGAGTTAGAAACTCCACGGTGGTCTTACCTCAGCTTTCTTCCAGTGTCCTTTTCAGGAACAAATAATGAAAGAATCTATATTTTCTTTTGATCTATTACCGTTACATAAAAATGTTATTTCATGTTATAAGAGACTTGTTCGCAGAGCTTCATAGAATAAGAGGCCTCTTAAGTGCAACCCGCTTCATGCAAGCCATATGTCCCAATAACTGCCGTTAAATATTTACGCGAATATTTGTTAGAAAATTATACAATTATTGAATGAATAATATTATATTGAAATAAGGTTCACAGATTATTTACTATTAAATACAACCCTTTACCAGTTGTCGGGTATTTAAAACGAACAATATGAAAATGTATTCAGTTTTGCGAAGTTTTAGCCTGGAATAATACAATTGACTAGTTACAGTCTGATTAAATTAACAGTTTAGTTATAACACATGTACGCACTAAAAGAATAAACTACACGGGAGCTGTGCAGGTGCGCTTCTGCGCAGTGCGATGCATTTTGTCCGTTCTGCATGTTTTAAACTTGAATGACGTCATTTAGAATCAAATGCTTTTGTTATACGCAAAACTTTAAAAATCATAGAAATGCAATTCAGCAAAATCCCTTTGTTTCGTAAATAATACCTGACCTTTTTAAAAATGAAAGAATTTAAATGTTTATCAGTTTTATCCTTTTAGGATGGAACCCTTTTTTCACTAACCAATATTCTACAAAATATTTTCTTCAGTAGGCCTAAAATTTCTCCAAAAGGCATAATTTTTCTTACTTTTCAAAAGTTTGTTTTCTAGCGATTTCGAAAAAACATTTAGAATTTTCTAGTATTCTTGTTCACATATTAGTTAGGAATCTAGCGATGCTAATTTATGGCGTCTGGATCAGTGACACCACATTGAAGATCTAAACCCTTCCGCTTGCATGTTTAATCCACTGATGCTAAGTTTAAATGAACGTTGGGGTGAAAGATATAAAAATTTTTTTACTAATTTTTATAAGCACTTACATGACGCACAGTTTAAAGCAGACCATTCCCATAGATAATGTGTTAAATATATGCAAACGTTTAACGGAAAATCGCTTTTTTTTCTTTTACCATCGCCTAGGTTTTGAGGTGTAATGAGATGAAAGTCGGCATTTTTAAGTAGAGGATAAAATTATGTTAAATAGTTAACGTAAAATTACCATCATTTTCGATTGCATGTTTAAGGATCAGTAAAAGGAATTTTCCTCTTTTTCAAAGCTCATTATAAAAACCAAAATTTCTAAACTTGTAACGTTTATTTTATTCTATAAATATAATATATTTCATATATTTAGATAATTTGTATCAGTAACTGAAATACATACTAAAACTATTCTTTACCAACACTTTGTTTGCACTCAAATAGTGACGAAATGTCAAAAGATTAAAGAATGAGCATTGCACATGATTCCACGATGCTATACAAACTACAACACGTTCGCTCTCGGTTAAAGCCCATTACACTACACCGTTGCCCCTAGGGGTAGTTTCGCCCCTATCTTAATCCTACCTCTATTCACAATATACATATATCAATATATATATATATATATATATATATATATATATATATATATATAAATATATGTATATATATGTATATATATATAATTATATATATATGTATATATGTATATATATATATAATTATATATATATGTATATATGTATATATATATATATATATATATATATATATATACATATATATATATATATATATATATATATATATATATATATGTATATATGTATATGTATATATAAGGAACTAGTCAAAATACAAATACGAAAATTATAATTGAATTGTAAATTCAATTATAATTTTTGTATTTGTATTTTGACTTAGTTCCTGATTAATACACAAGAATACATATTGCGATATATATATATATATATATATATATATATATATATATATATAAATACATTGTAACACTAATTATTTTGAAGATAGATGTTGAATAATGCAGTTACATGTTACTTAACTAATAGTTAACCTGCAAAGTTATGTGCATTCATTAATTGATTAATAAGTGATATGTTTCAAGAAAAACAGTTTTTATGAAAAATACAAATCAAGAGTTTATTCTTTATGAGTTCGAAATTCAAACAAAAATTAAACAAAAAAAATTATTAAAACTAATTACACTCGTTTTAAAAATTAACCCCCTTGGATAAAGAAGTTAACCAATTTGAACAATTGTACAATTAATGAATTTGTGGTATAGAAATGAGATATCTACTTGTAAGGTTGTTTCAATAATTAAATGTATTAAACATATTAAGAATATAAAATTTGGTATTTTAAAAATGGAACTTATAAATCCTCGTGGCTTATTCACTTATTTATAATACTCGGATAGGAACATAAAATTTAGGATTTTAATATTTAACTGGCCTGAACTAATAACAACTTTAAATTGTATTTAAATGAATTCAATGTTGAAGTGAAAGATTGTATTAAATTTGTTTATCACTTAGCGGAAAAACGTGTGTAGAGTTGATCGTTTCAGTTTGTACCTTCCACCATGATCCTGTATAGATTGGACTGGACGTAGCATAGTGAGAAGTAATTAATTAGATTATTTAACGCAAACATAAAAACCTTTGGAACTCATTTTAAAGACTTTACATAAATCTTATGCTTTCATTTTTAAAAAGTATTCAATTGAATATATTTTCCAAAATCCTCTCTGCCATTTAACGAATTTTTAAAAATAAAATAATCTTCTTGCTCGGAATGCTCATGGTCACGATTAGAGTTACACGGCAACTATTAACCTTCAGCGCATCCCTCTGCGCATTTCAGTTAGGACATTTTTGATGATTGTAGGAATCTGATAGCTTTACCATGTGTGCGTGTATAAATGTATGTGTGTATATATATATATATATATATATATATATATATATATATATATATATTGGATATATATATATATATATATATATATATATATATATATATATATATATATATATATATTGGATATATATTTATAACTAAATAAAAACCTATTTCGAAAATAACTTTCAAATATTCGTGAATGTTTAAAAGATATATTAGTGTTTTTCCTCAATCAGCTCCTCGCGTTGAAATGTTAAGTCGCAGAGTTTAGATAATTATCACTCAATTTAAATAAAGTATTTATATTAGCCCCGAACACGACCTGCGGATAAGGGCTAATGGTTTGCGCGGCTGATTAAACCCTCCTTGGTAATCACGCTTCGTCCTGTGCAAACTGTAACACCCAAACCCCTTAATGGCCTTTAGTCTGAGAACGGAATTATCAGTTAAACACGGGGCAAATATCACAGAATGTCAAACACTCCACTTGCTGATCAACACGAAAAAATCCTACCAACTACAAAAACTGGTTTCATTATTTATCTAAAAACCTCTGTTTCAGTGAATGCTACCACAATCGTATCTCATACGTTATGTATATATATAATGTAAGTATATTATTTAATAAAATTACAACCCAATCTATTGTAATGGGATACTTTATAGGTAGGACTATATCTAAATATATGTATACGTAGTACGGCGTGCCGTTGATACGTGACGTAGCACTTCTTAATGCACCTCAATGAATTATTAATCCTACTTTAATTTGATGAAAATTAATTAATTAATTTATTTCCCTGAAAGAGAGTTTTCGTTATTTCTTAGTATCCCTGATGAAATTCTGCGTCGCTCGGTATAATTTTTCCCCTATCGAACACGTGGGAACGGGAAATAAATACCTGAAATTTTACACGGACATTCTTAGGGGCGCTTTTTTCCCATAGGCCTATTTATGTTTAAAAATTCCGTCAAGGTAGCGCTCCTCTGGCCTTGGAAACTTCCTTAACGATAGGTTTATAACCTATAGTTTGATATATTTATTTGGATTTAATTTCAGTAAATTAAATTCAAACCAAACACAAATCCAAATTAAATCAATACAAATATTCGGCAACCCCGTGCGAAGGACGGGTACTCTGATAGCTATTAACAAATAGATCTTCACTTCTGTTAGGAATATTTGTATACATTGGAGGACATTTGTCTGCCTTTCCTAACATTACAATGTTTGCCTTTGTTTGCACGTTTTGGAATGGCTCCATTTTTTATTGTGTTAATAAAGAAGAGCATTAGCATACTTTAGAAATTTTGGAAACTTACAAAGCACAGTAAAAAAAAGAAAATGTAGTAAACGAACAAATAAATACACAGTCGGGCGTTATTTTAAAGGTTTAAAATTATCAATTAGCTAAACGCAATGAGTGAAAAGTAGGCGTGTACCATTAGGAGGCGTGGACTGCATGTAGTGGTGGGGGGGGGGCTAATAGTATATAAAGATGAACTCAAGATTTGGACGAACAGTAGTATTAGAGTTTTGAAAATGCAGTCACTCCGAAACGCGTCTACACAGGAAAATATTCTAAAGTAGGAAAGGCCGATACATGTACTTTAGTACACGGAAAGGCAGAAAAGTGTGCTAGAGTATGTAATTTTCTGTCATTTCCAAGTCATTATTAATCTTATGGGCTAATGAAAGAACATCGACAATATTGTAATAAATACATATTGTATTGAAATATTGTCACTGTATTGGCAGAGACATTGTCGAGGTTATTCTTTAGGCCGTAAGTTTAATAATTACTTGAAAATAAAAAGTTACAGGAACGCAGTCCTAATAAATTGATTATTCTTGTCGCGTTACGAAAATTGTCTTCAATTCTAAAATATTCTATTTTATTTAGCTACAGTGTCTTATTTTGAATTTTGCTTCCCCAAATATATTGGGTCCCATCCGATCTCACATAGATGTGATGAATCGATTACGGGAATTCACAGTGGCCAATTGTAATTCTGAAATAACATTCGAAAAATTCTCGTTTTGCGAGGAATTCCTCGTCTACGCTTAAGATAGGTATTTTATTGTAGTGTTGCCATACAAATCAGATCTCGTTGAACTTGAGAGAGAGATATATTATATACAGTGTTGCCAAATCAGGTTTTGTTAGATTCGAGAGAGATAGGCATTATTTTACTGTGTTGAAAAATCAGATCTCCTTGAAATCGATAGAGGAGTATTATTTACAGAGTAGCAAAATCAGGTATTGTTGAATTCGAGAGAAATAGGAATTATTTACAAAGTAGCAAAATCAGGTATCGTTGAATTCGAGAGAGATAGGTATTATTTACAGAGTAGCAAAATCAAGTCTCGTTCAATTCGAGAGAAATAGGAATTATTTACAAAGTAGCAAAATCAGGTATCGTTGAATTCGAGAGAGATAGGTATTATTTACAGAGTAGCAAAATCAAGTCTCGTTCAATTCGAGAGAGATAGGTATTATTTACAGAGTAGCAAAATCAAGTCTCGTTCAATTCGAGAGAGATAAATATTATTTACAAAGTATCAAAATCAGGTATCGTTCAATTCGAGAGAGATAGGTATTATTTACAGATTAGCAAAATGAGATATCGTTGAAATCGAGAGAGATAGGTATTATTTACAGTGTTGCCAAATCAAGTCTCGTTCAATTCGAGAGAGATAGGAATTATTTACAGAGTAGCAAAATCAAGTCTCGTTCAATTCGAGAGAGATAGGTATTATTTACAGAGTAGCAAAATCAGGTATCGTTGAATTCGAGAGAGATAGGTATTATTTACAGATTAGCAAAATCAGATATCGTTCAATTCGAGAGAGATAGGTATTATTTACAGAGTAGCAAAATCAGGTAACGTTGAATTCGAGAGAAATAGGAATTATTTACAAAGTATCAAAATCAGGTATCGTTGAATTCGAGAGAGATAGGTATTATTTACAGAGTAGCAAAATCAAGTCTCGTTCAATTCGAGAGAGATAGGTATTATTTACAGAGTAGCAAAATCAGGTATTGTTGAATTCGAGAGAAATAGGAATTATTTACAAAGTAGCAAAATCAGGTATCGTTGAATTCGAGAGAGATAGGTATTATTTACAGAGTAGCAAAATCAAGTCTCGTTCAATTCGAGAGAGATAGGTATTATTTACAAAGTAGCAAAATCAGGTATCGTTCAATTCGAGAGAGATAGGTATTATTTACAAAGTAGCAAAATCAGGTATCGTTGAAATCGAGAGAGATAGGTATTATTTACAGTGTTGCCAAATCAAGTCTCGTTCAATTCGAGAGAGATAGGTATTATTTACAGAGTAGCAAAATCAGGTATCGTTCAATTCGAGAGAGATAGGTATTATTTAAAGAGTAGCAAAATCAGGTCTCGTTGAAATCGAGAGAAATAGGAATTATTTACAGAGTAGCAAAATCAAGTCTCGTTCAATTCGAGAGAGATAGGTATTATTTACAGAGTAGCAAAATCAGGTATCGTTTAAATCGAGAGAGATAGGTATTATTTAAAGAGTAGCAAAATCAGGTCTCGTTGAAATCGAGAGAAATAGGAATTATTTACAGAGTAGCAAAATCAAGTCTCGTTCAATTCGAGAGAGATAGGTATTATTTACAGAGTAGCAAAATCAGGTATCGTTGAAATCGAGAGAGATAGGTATTATTTACAGAGTAGAAAAATCAGGTATCGTTGAATTCTTGACTTTCTTCGTCGCCCGGTATAATGTTTACTCTAAAATCGAACATGTGAGAACGGGAAAAAACAAATTTCATCTCAATGGGTTCAGTATTTCTTACATGACTAACTAATACACACACAGACAGACACCGTTAGTTTTTTTATATAATAGTATGGATTAAATCCTAATAAATATATCAAACTATAAACTTACTGATTATTGTCTTGAAAACCAAGAGAAGGAAAAACGTCTGCTTGTAACATAACATTTGTAAAGTACACCAACCTAGAAAAATGAATAACAATCAATTACTATCAGCTGTTTAAATGTGACTGTTACAGGTGATTTACAGTTGATTAAAGAGAGTTGGGTAAGAAATGAAGTATAGAAAATTGAATGTTAAGGGGATTTTTAAACCCGCGAGGCGTTGCCCTGACTTAATTTATGAATGAAAGTAAGCCTGTTTTTTAAACCAGGAACCCTAAGAATGTCTATATAAAATTTCAGCTCAATGGGTGAACTAATGTTTATCTCATTGAAGAACACTCACACACACACACACACAGACACCATTAGATTTTTTATATTTTAGTATAGATAACAGCAATTTAGTTTTAAAAAGGTAGTCTTAATACATTGATTATACCTGAGTCGGTTTTATTATTCCAATAATTCCTATGAGTTACAAAATGGTAAATAATGAAATATTTTTAAAAATCAAATAATAAAACGGGTTCAATTAGAGATAGAGTATATTTTACATTATCATACACAGATATTACCTTTCACAGTTAACCCTTTTTATTCACCGTATAATAAAATGGCACTTTTACTTTGAGCGTGTAAGAGAAGTTCCGAATAAAACGTTTTCAGCGTTGTAACGTCCTGAGAGTTGCTAAATTATAAAAAAAGTTAATCAGGATATTTTAAACAAGTTATGTAAACAAAAACATTAAAATAAATTTCTACTAAAGACAACAATAAAAATGGCATTATTTACTTTTTATTAAATAATCATAATTAACATGAACATGTATATACATATGACAAAATCACAGTATTAAATGGCAAACCCACGAAACGAATTATTAATATAAAGTACAGGAATTATCATCAAATGTCGTTCACAAGTTTAACTTTGCGCTTAATTCTATTTGCAACTGAGTGGATGAATAACAGGTATTATTTTATTCAGGATTGAAAATTTTAACGGGATTTATAAATACATATAGGCCTATAGAGTGTGAATTAATAGTAAGGAATAAAAAATACATACGATTTATCCCCATAATAATGACTAAATATACGAATTTGTATTCAAGAGTTTTTCAAATTAATTAAAAATTATATGTGTGAATTGATATTTCTATCTTTAAAAACAAGACTTTCTCAGTTTCAAATTTTACAAAATCATTTGAAATAGTATCATAAGTATTTTCTTTTTTCATATTTCGTTGATTTCCTGCCTTAATACGCGTTTCGAAAAAAACACCTTCTCAAGGGATTCTTAATTTTTATTATTATTTTTTTAATTATATCCGAGACAAAATTTTACATCTTTGTCCAGTCATATTTTACATATGTCAACATAAAATTATAAGATAAACCAATTACAGAAGCTTTCTGAGATATTAGAGTGTTAATGAGAAATGTTTCAATAAAACGTAATCAATTTATTCTACAAGGTAACAAGCATTCCTAAATGCTTTGAATTTCAAACAGATTTTTGAAACAAATATTTTAGAAAATGTCAACATTAATTGTAATTAGAGAGCGATGGTTGCAGATTCTTTGGATTTATTTCGTTCGGCGCTGAAATATAAGCCAAAACGATAACAACTTGTAATTAGAAAGGATCACTCACCCTTCCTACCCTCCCCTCTCCTGGCTTCGGTCGCTCTCTTTAATTACAGACAATGCTACAAAAAAAAAAAAACAATACTTGGGCCTTGTTACAGGAGACTGTACGAATATACAATCTGTGTTGTCAACACTAATTAGGTACTTTAGAGAGTTTTGTGTTGTATATAAAGTCTAATAGTGTGTATGTATGTGTGTGTGTGTGCGTGTATTTGTGTGTGTGTTTGTGTGTGTGTGTATTTGTGTGTGTGTGTGTGTGTGTGTGTGTGTGTGTGTGTGTGTGTGTGTGTGTGTGTGTGTGTGTGTGTGTGTGTGTGTGTGTGTGTGTGTGTGTGTGTATTTGTGTGTGTGTGTGTGTGTGTGTATGTGTGTGTGTGTGTGTGTGTGTGTGTGTGTGTGTGTGTGTGTGTGTGTGTGTGTGTGTGTGTGTGTGTGTGTGTGTGTGTGTGTGTGTGTGATAACATTAATTAGTTTTAATATTAATAGCTACAAAAAAATAGCGAGCCTTTCCTCGACACATAAAAATTGCCGAAAATTTGCCATCACTTCACCTTCCTTGTTTATGGGCAACAGGGCTGTATCCTAGCTTCTCCGTTTTTTAGTTACAGCACTGGCAGTGACGTCATCAAATAAAGTATCACTATGGAAGTCACGTAATGCCAGCAAGTAGCTCCAACAAATATATAAAAATATTACTTCTAAAACAGGATCCAGTTAGAACCGACAAGCTCTTTAACTTGAGAAACTACCTTTAGCTCCATAAGGCAAATAAATTAATTTTTAAATACAAAATAAAAAGCCTCTTTAAAAGTTAGTTTTCTTTAAATAAAATACCACTAGTTCAGGTTTTTTTACAGCGCTGGTTTCTATCTACGTTCACGTTATCAATCTGTGATTCAAGATAATTTATTTCTTACTTGCAATACCTACAGTCTAGTTGCTATTGCAAACTTAATTTTTGCTTTGGACTTCTAATTTTATTTGTTTGAGACAATTTTAATTAATTGTAATTCAAACCCTTGTTAGTATACTATTCATTCCAAATAACTGTGCAAACTTATAATAATAATATCGACAAAACATACGTGTTACAGTTTAGTCTCTCATTTTTTATGTTAGTTTTTGAACACAGATTCACAGACTACTGTTAAAGATAAATTTATTCGGTTAAGGAGCCGTTTTGCAGGATTTGGTTAAACATTACTAAAACTTTTAAGATGAAATATTGTGACATATGGACAAAAACGTTCGCCGTTAGAAAGACAGAAGAAATTTAATTCAAAATTATTCATTTTTTGTATTGGACATAAAACGGTTTAACATATAAATGTGTTACTAAATTATACAATGCAATGTTCCTTGTTTATTAATATTATTCACTGCCTTCTATTAGTTCACACCCTCCACATAATATATATATATATATATATATATATATATATATATATATATATATATATATATATAATTCCATTTCATATATCAGAAATATACAATTCTATTTCTAATTAAACATATGTTTTAGGCATATAGCTTACATTATTGTAATTTTAATTCCTGATGATGTTGGTACTGTTTGCCAACGAAAAGCTTTGGATATAAAATAATAAATATTCTTGTATTTGAATCACCTATGTTGATTAAAATATATATATATATATATATATATATATATATATATATATATATATATATATATATATATTATGTATATATATATATATATATATATGTGTGTGTGTGTGTGTGTGTGTGTGTGTGTATTTATATTTATATATATATATATATATATATATATATATATATATATATATATATATATATCTTCTTCAAACTTTCAACCGTTAATCAAATACTTTTTATTCATTCACTCAAGTTCAAATACAATTTTTTGAACTTGTAGTGGATACCAATTGTCGTTAATAAAGTTTTTTTCAAATATTATTTCATTAAATTTAATGAATCAATTTTAGTTTTATATGGGAGGAAAATGTTTTATAAATAGGTCAAGGTATTCATTATCGTTATTTCGCCCATTTGGGTTAAAATAAGTGATAACATATGATTTCATAAAGATTGTATGTTGTAGGTAATGTGGTAGAACAGCTGTTTTAACGCATAGTTTATTACAATTTATTTATATTAATTATTTAATAAAATAACTAAAATAATTTTTTTTTTGTTTAACTTAGTGGCTATCGATTTTAAAACATTTTGTTTATATTAATTGTTTTAGTTGGAACATTATAGTAGGAAGCTTTGTCTCGTCTGCCACAGCCTACTTGCAACGCATGACATTGAGTGTGCTTACTTAGCCAAGGCCTGTGCAATCCCAGCCTTGCGGTTACCGTGCTGACTGAGCCACTTGATTGATCTGACATTACAAGAGCAATGAATGACTATTTCCACTCAAACACTGACGCAAACTTCAGAAAAACTCTACTCTGTTACTTTGTTGAATTTAAAATAAACCACATACAATCTGTTGTCTATTATATATTATTAATGTTGCTTCTTAACACTCTTTAATATTTCTCGACCGGAAAGGGGTAAGAATTCTATCCTAAATCGACCACATAAAGTACAAGTATTCTTTATTACATAAACATACATTTGTGTAGATTTAAAGCTGTTTCAAAAAAAAGTTTTAATTTTGTATAAATAATATAAGTTAATACTAAGAAATTAAATTTTTATAATAAAGGTGTGAACGTTATCAGTTAGGGTAGTTTACAAGTATATTGCCGGGTAAAAGAGTCCAAACTTTTGGCAAATCTGCAAAATGTACATGATTTCTGACACGACAAGCACAGGACTACACAATGAGACTAAATAGCATTGCTAAATTCTTAGTTCGAGTCCTTTGTATTTTGTTCTGTTAGATGGGAGTTTCGAAACGCGTCAGAAGTAAAATTTTCAAATGACTGGAAATGCAGAAAATTATCATACTCAAGATATTTATAATATATTTATAAGATATTTAAGTGAACGTATTTATATTGAAATAAGCAGAAATAAAAGATATAAAAGTGAAGGTATTTATAATGAATCTAGCTGAAATACAAGATATGAAAGTTAAGGTATTTATAATGAATCTAGCAGAAATAAAAGATATAAAAGTGAAGGTATTTATAATGAATCTAGCAGAAATACAATATATAAAACTTAAGGTATTTATAATGAATCTAGCAGAAATACAATATATAAAACTTAAGGTATTTATAATGAATCTAGCAGAAATACAAGATATAAAAGTGAAGGTATTTATAATGAATCTAGCAGAAATACAATATATAAAACTTAAGGTATTTATAATGAATCTAGCAGAAATACAAGATATAAAAGTGAAGGTATTTATAATGAATCTAGCAGAAATACAAGATATAAAAGTGAAGGTATTTATAATGAATCTAGCAGAAATACAATATATAAAACTTAAGGTATTTATAATGAATCTAGCAGAAATAGAAGATATAAAAGTGAAGGTATTTATAATGAATCTAGCAGAAATACAAGATATAAAAGTTAAGGTATTAATAATGAATCTAGCAGAAATACAAGATATAAAAGTGAAGGTATTTATAATGAATCTAGCAGAAATACAAGATATATAAGTAAAGGTATTTATAATGAATCCAGCAGAAATACAAGATATAAAAGTGAAGGTATTTATAATGAATCCAGCAGAAATACAAGCTATAAAACAGAAGGGATTTATAACGAAACCAGCATAAATACAAAATATATAAAGGAAGGTATTTATAAAGACACCAGCAGAAATACAATATATAAACGTAAAGGTATTTATAATAAAACAAATAGAAATACAAGATATAAAGGTAAAGATATTAATAATGAAATGAGCAGAAATACAAGATATTAAAATGAATGTATTAATAATGAAACCAGCGGAAACACAAGATATAAAAGTGAAGGTATTTATAATGAATCCAGCAGAAATAAAAGATATAAATATGAAGGTATTTATAATGAATCCAGCAGAAATAAAAGATATAAAAGTGAAGGTATTTATAATGAATCCAGCAGAAATACAAGATATAAAAGTGAAGGTATTTATAATGAATCCAACAGAAATACAAGATATAAAAGTGAAGGTATTTATAATTAAACCAGCAGAAATACAAGCTATAAAACAGAAGGGATTTATAACGAAACCAGCATAAATACAAAATATATAAAGGAAGGTATTTATAAAGACACCAGCAGAAATACAAGATATAAAAGTGAAGGTATTTATAATGAATCCAGCAGAAATACAAGATATAAAAGTGAAGGTATTTATAATGAATCCAGCAGAAATACAAGATATAAAAGTGAAGGTATTTATAATGAATCCAGCAGAAATACAAGATATAAAAGTGAAGGTATTTATAATGAATCCAGCAGAAATAAAAGCTATAAAACAGAAGGGATTTATAACGAAACCAGCATAAATACAAAATATATAAAGGAAGGTATTTATAAAGACACCAGCAGAAATACAATATATAAACGTAAAGGTATTTATAATAAAACAAATAGAAATACAAGATATAAAGGTAAAGATATTAATAATGAAATGAGCAGAAATACAAGATATTAAAATGAATGTATTAATAATGAAACCAGCGGAAACACAAGATATAAAAGTGAAGGTATTTATAATGAATCCAGCAGAAATAAAAGATATAAAAGTGAAGGTATTTATAATGAATCCAGCAGAAATAAAAGATATAAAAGTGAAGGTATTTATAATGAATCCAGCAGAAATACAAGATATAAAAGTGAAGGTATTTATAATGAATCCAGCAGAAATACAAGATATAAAAGTGAAGGTATTTATAATTAAACCAGCAGAAATACAAGCTATAAAACAGAAGGGATTTATAACGAAACCAGCATAAATACAAAATATATAAAGGAAGGTATTTATAAAGACACCAGCAGAAATACAAGATATAAAAGTGAAGGCATTTATAATGAATCCAGCAGAAATACAAGATATAAAAGTGAAGGTATTTATAATGAATCCAGCAGAAATACAAGATATAAAAGTGAAGGTATTTATAATGAATCCAGCAGAAATACAAGATATAAAAGTGAAGGTATTTATAATGAATCCAGCAGAAATACAAGCTATAAAACAGAAGGGATTTATAACGAAACCAGCATAAATACAAAATATATAAAGGAAGGTATTTATAAAGACACCAGCAGAAATAAATTATATAAACGTAAAGGTATTTATAATAAAACAAATAGAAATACAAGATATAAAGGTAAAGATATTAATAATGAAAAGAGCAGAAATACAAAATATTAAAATGAATGTATTAATAATGAAACCAGCGGAAACACAAGATATAAAAGTGAAGGTATTTATAATGAATCCAGCAGAAATAAAAGATATAAAAGTGAAGGTATTTATAATGAATCCAGCAGAAATACAAGATATAAAAGTGAAGGTATTTATTATGAATCCAGCAGAAATACAAGATGTAAAAGTGAAGGTATTTATAATGAATCCAGCAGAAATACAAGATATAAAAGTGAAGGTATTTATAATGAATCCAGCAGAAATACAAGATATAAAAGTGAAGGTATTTATAATGAATCCAGCAGAAATAAAAGATATAAAAGTGAAGGTATTTATAATGAATCCAGCAGAAATACAAGATATAAAATTGAAGGTATTTATAATGAATCCAGCAGAAATACAAGATATAAAAGTGAAGGTATTTATAATGAATCCAGCAGAAATAAAAGATATAAAAGTGAAGGTATTTATAATGAATCCAGCAGAAATACAAGCTATAAAACAGAAGGGATTTATAACGAAACCAGCATAAATACAAAATATATAAAGGAAGGTATTTATAAAGACACCAGCAGAAATACAATATATAAACGTAAAGGTATTTATAATAAAACAAATAGAAATACAAGATATAAAGGTAAAGATATTAATAATGAAATGAGCAGAAATACAAGATATTAAAATGAATGTATTAATAATGAAACCAGCGGGAACACAAGATATAAAGGTAAAGATATTAATAATGAAATGAGCAGAAATACAAGATATAAAAATGAATGTATTAATAATGAAACCAGCGGAAACACAAGATATAAAAGTGAAGGTATTTATAATGAATCCAGCAGAAATAAAAGATATAAAAGTGAAGGTATTTATAATGAATCCAGCAGAAATACAAGATATAAAAGTGAAGGTATTTATAATTAAACCAGCAGAAATACAAGCTATAAAACAGAAGGGATTTATTACGAAACCAGCATAAATACAAAATATATAAAGGAAGGTATTTATAACGAATCCAGCAGAAATAAAAGATATAAAAGTGAAGGTATTTATAATGAATCCAGCAGAAATACAAGATATAAAAGTGAAGGTATTTATAATGAATCCAGCAGAAATAAAAGATATAAAAGTGAAGGTATTTATAATTAAACCAGCAGAAATACAAGCTATAAAACAGGAAGGGATTTATAACGAAACCAGCATAAATACAAAATATATAAAGGAAGGTATTTATAATGAATCCAGCAGAAATAAAAGATATAAAAGTGAAGGTATTTATAATGAATCCAGCAGAAATACAAGCTATAAAACAGAAGGGATTTATAACGAAACCAGCATAAATACAAAATATATAAAGGAAGGTATTTATAAAGACACCAGCAGAAATACAAGATATAAAAGTGAAGGTATTTATAATGAATCCAGCAGAAATACAAGATATAAAAGTGAAGGTATTTATAATGAATCCAGCAGAAATAAAAGATATAAAAGTGAAGGTATTTATAATGAATCCAGCAGAAATAAAAGATATAAAAGTGAAGGTATTTATAATGAATCCAGCAGAAATACAAGATATAAAAGTGAAGGTATTTATAATGAATCCAGCAGAAATACAAGATATAAAAGTGAAGGTATTTATAATGAATCCAGCAGAAATACAAGATATAAAAGTGAAGGTATTTATAATGAATCCAGCAGAAATACAAGCTATAAAACAGAAGGGATTTATAACGAAACCAGCATAAATACAAAATATATAAAGGAAGGTATTTATAAAGACACCAGCAGAAATACAATATATAAACGTAAAGGTATTTATAATAAAACAAATAGAAATACAAGATATAAAGGTAAAGATATTAATAATGAAATGAGCAGAAATACAAGATATTAAAATGAATGTATTAATAATGAAACCAGCGGAAACACAAGATATAAAAGTGAAGGTATTTATAATGAATCCAGCAGAAATAAAAGATATAAAAGTGAAGGTATTTATAATGAATCCAGCAGAAATACAAGATATAAAAGTGAAGGTATTTATAATTAAACCAGCAGAAATACAAGCTATAAAACAGAAGGGATTTATTACGAAACCAGCATAAATACAAAATATATAAAGGAAGGTATTTATAACGAATCCAGCAGAAATAAAAGATATAAAAGTGAAGGTATTTATAATGAATCCAGCAGAAATACAAGATATAAAAGTGAAGGTATTTATAATGAATCCAGCAGAAATAAAAGATATAAAAGTGAAGGTATTTATAATTAAACCAGCAGAAATACAAGCTATAAAACAGGAAGGGATTTATAACGAAACCAGCATAAATACAAAATATATAAAGGAAGGTATTTATAATGAATCCAGCAGAAATAAAAGATATAAAAGTGAAGGTATTTATAATGAATCCAGCAGAAATACAAGCTATAAAACAGAAGGGATTTATAACGAAACCAGCATAAATACAAAATATATAAAGGAAGGTATTTATAAAGACACCAGCAGAAATACAAGATATAAAAGTGAAGGTATTTATAATGAATCCAGCAGAAATACAAGATATAAAAGTGAAGGTATTTATAATGAATCCAGCAGAAATAAAAGATATAAAAGTGAAGGTATTTATAATGAATCCAGCAGAAATAAAAGATATAAAAGTGAAGGTATTTATAATGAATCCAGCAGAAATACAAGATATAAAAGTGAAGGTATTTATAATGAATCCAGCAGAAATACAAGATATAAAAGTGAAGGTATTTATAATGAATCCAGCAGAAATACAAGATATAAAAGTGAAGGTATTTATAATGAATCCAGCAGAAATACAAGCTATAAAACAGAAGGGATTTATAACGAAACCAGCATAAATACAAAATATATAAAGGAAGGTATTTATAAAGACACCAGCAGAAATACAATATATAAACGTAAAGGTATTTATAATAAAACAAATAGAAATACAAGATATAAAGGTAAAGATATTAATAATGAAATGAGCAGAAATACAAGATATTAAAATGAATGTATTAATAATGAAACCAGCGGAAACACAAGATATAAAGGTAAAGATATTAATAATGAAATGAGCAGAAATACAAGATATTAAAATGAATGTATTAATAATGAAACCAGCGGAAACACAAGATATAAAAGTGAAGGTATTTATAATGAATCCAGCAGAAATAAAAGATATAAAAGTGAAGGTATTTATAATGAATCCAGCAGAAATACAAGATATAAAAGTGAAGGTATTTATAATTAAACCAGCAGAAATACAAGCTATAAAACAGAAGGGATTTATTACGAAACCAGCATAAATACAAAATATATAAAGGAAGGTATTTATAATGAATCCAGCAGAAATAAAAGATATAAAAGTGAAGGTATTTATAATGAATCCAGCAGAAATACAAGATATAAAAGTGAAGGTATTTATAATGAATCCAGCAGAAATAAAAGATATAAAAGTGAAGGTATTTATAATGAATCCAGCAGAAATAAAAGATATAAATGTGAAGGTATTTATAATGAATCCAGCAGAAATACAAGATATAAAAGTGAAGGTATTTATAATGAATCCAGCAGAAATACAAGATATAAAAGTGAAGGTATTTATAATTAAACCAGCAGAAATACAAGCTATAAAACAGAAGGGATTTATAACGAAACCAGCATAAATACAAAATATATAAAGGAAGGTATTTATAAAGACTCCAGCAGAAATACAAGATATAAAAGTGAAGGTATATATAATGAATCCAGCAGAAATACAAGATATAAAATTGAAGGTATTTATAATGAATCCAGCAGAAATACAAGATATAAAAGTGAAGGTATTTATAATGAATCCAGCAGAAATAAAAGATATAAAAGTGAAGGTATTTATAATTAAACCAGCAGAAATACAAGCTATAAAACAGGAATGGATTTATAACGAAACCAGCATAAATACAAAATATAAAAAGGAAGGTATTTATAATGAATCCAGCAGAAATAAAAGATATAAAAGTGAAGGTATTTATAATGAATCCAGCAGAAATACAAGATATAAAAGTGAAGGTATTTATAATGAATCCAGCAGAAATAAAAGATATAAAAGTGAAGGTATTTATAATTAAACCAGCAGAAATACAAGCTATAAAACAGAAGGGATTTATAACGAAACCAGCATAAATACAAAATATATAAAGGAAGGTATTTATAATGAATCCAGCAGAAATACAAGATATAAAAGTTAAGGTATTTATAATGAATCCAGCAGAAATACAAGCTATAAAACAGAAGGGATTTATAACGAAACCAGCATAAATACAAAATATATAAAGGAAGGTATTTATAAAGACACCAGCAGAAATACAATATATAAACGTAAAGCTATTTATAATAAAACAAATAGAAGTACAAGATATAAAGGTAAAGATATTAATAATGAAATGAGCAGAAATACAAGATATTAAAATGAATGTATTAATAATGAAACCAGCGGAAACACAAGATATAAAAGTGAAGGTATTTATAATGAATCCAGCAGAAATAAAAGATATAAAAGTGAAGGTATTTATAATGAATCCAGCAGAAATAAAAGATATAAAAGTTAAGGTATTTATAATGAATCCAGCAGAAATACAAGATATAAAAGTGAAGGTATTTATAATGAATCCAGCAGAAATACAAGATATAAAAGTGAAGGTATTTATAATGAATCCAGCAGAAATACAAGATATAAAAGTGAAGGTATTTATAATGAATCCAGCAGAAATAAAAGATATAAAAGTGAAGGTATTTATAATGAATCCAGCAGAAATAAAAGATATAAAAGTTAAGGTATTTATAATGAATCCAGCAGAAATACAAGATATAAAAGTGAAGGTATTTATAATGAATCCAGCAGAAATACAAGATATAAAAGTGAAGGTATTTATAATGAATCCAGCAGAAATAAAAGATATAAAAGTGAAGGTATTTATAATGAATCCAGCAGAAATAAAAGATATAAAAGTTAAGGTATTTATAATGAATCCAGCAGAAATACAAGATATAAAAGTGAAGGTATTTATAATGAATCCAGCAGAAATACAAGATATAAAAGTGAAGGTATTTATAATGAATCCAGCAGAAATACAAGATATAAAAGTGAAGGTATTTATAATGAATCCAGCAGAAATAAAAGATATAAAAGTGAAGGTATTTATAATTAAACCAGCAGAAATACAAGCTATAAAACAGGAAGGGATTTATAACGAAACCAGCATAAATACAAAATATATAAAGGAAGGTATTTATAATGAATCCAGCAGAAATAAAAGATATAAAAGTGAAGGTATTTATAATGAATCCAGCAGAAATACAAGCTATAAAACAGAAGGGATTTATAACGAAACCAGCATAAATACAAAATATATAAAGGAAGGTATTTATAAAGACACCAGCAGAAATACAAGATATAAAAGTGATGGTATTTATAATGAATCCAGCAGAAATACAAGATATAAAAGTAAAGGTATTTATAATGAATCCAGCAGAAATAAAAGATATAAAAGTGAAGGTATTTATAATGAATCCAGCAGAAATAAAATATATAAAAGTGAAGGTATTTATAATGAATCCAGCAGAAATACAAGATATAAAAGTGAAGGTATTTATAATGAATCCAGCAGAAATACAAGATATAAAAGTGAAGGTATTTATAATGAATCCAGCAGAAATACAAGATATAAAAGTGAAGGTATTTATAATGAATCCAGCAGAAATACAAGCTATAAAACAGAAGGGATTTATAACGAAACCAGCATAAATACAAAATATATAAAGGAAGGTATTTATAAAGACACCAGCAGAAATACAATATATAAACGTAAAGGTATTTATAATAAAACAAATAGAAATACAAGATATAAAGGTAAAGATATTAATAATGAAATGAGCAGAAATACAAGATATTAAAATGAATGTATTAATAATGAAACCAGCGGAAACACAAGATATAAAGGTAATGATATTAATAATGAAATGAGCAGAAATACAAGATATTAAAATGAATGTATTAATAATGAAACCAGCGGAAACACAAGATATAAAAGTGAAGGTATTTATAATGAATCCAGCAGAAATAAAAGATATAAAAGTGAAGGTATTTATAATGAATCCAGCAGAAATACAAGCTATAAAACAGAAGGGATTTATAACGAAACCAGCATTAATACAAAATATATAAAGGAAGGTATTTATAAAGACACCAGCAGAAATACAAGATATAAAAGTGAAGGTATTTATAATGAATCCAGCAGAAATACAAGATATAAAAGTGAAGGTATTTATAATGAATCCAGCAGAAATAAAAGATATAAAAGTGAAGGTATTTATAATGAATCCAGCAGAAATAAAAGATATAAAAGTGAAGGTATTTATAATGAATCCAGCAGAAATACAAGATATAAAAGTGAAGGTATTTATAATGAATCCAGCCGAAATACAAGATATAAAAGTGAAGGTATTTATAATGAATCCAGCAGAAATACAAGATATAAAAGTGAAGGTATTTATAATGAATCCAGCAGAAATACAAGCTATAAAACAGAAGGGATTTATAACGAAACCAGCATAAATACAAAAGATATAAAGGAAGGTATTTATAAAGACACCAGCAGAAATACAATATATAAACGTAAAGGTATTTATAATAAAACAAATAGAAATACAAGATATAAAGGTAAAGATATTAATAATGAAATGAGCAGAAATACAAGATATTAAAATGAATGTATTAATAATGAAACCAGCGGAAACACAAGATATAAAAGTGAAGGTATTTATAATGAATCCAGCAGAAATAAAAGATATAAAAGTGAAGGTATTTATAATGAATCCAGCAGAAATAAAAGATATAAAAGTGAAGGTATTTATAATGAATCCAGCAGAAATACAAGATATAAAAGTGAAGGTATTTATAATGAATCCAGCAGAAATACAAGATATAAAAGTGAAGGTATTTATAATTAAACCAGCAGAAATACAAGCTATAAAACAGAAGGGATTTATAACGAAACCAGCATAAATACAAAATATATATAGGAAGGTATTTATAAAGACACCAGCAGAAATACAAGATATAAAAGTGAAGGTATTTATAATGAATCCAGCAGAAATACAAGATATAAAAGTGAAGGTATTTATAATGAATCCAGCAGAAATACAAGATATAAAAGTGAAGGTATTTATAATGAATCCAGCAGAAATACAAGATATAAAAGTGAAGGTATTTATAATGAATCCAGCAGAAATACAAGCTATAAAACAGAAGGGATTTATAACGAAACCAGCATAAATACAAAATATATAAAGGAAGGTATTTATAAAGACACCAGCAGAAATAAATTATATAAACGTAAAGGTATTTATAATAAAACAAATAGAAATACAAGATATAATGGTAAAGATATTAATAATGAAATGAGCAGAAATACAAGATATTAAAATGAATGTATTAATAATGAAACCAGCGGAAACACAAGATATAAAAGTGAAGGTATTTATAATGAATCCAGCAGAAATAAAAGATATAAAAGTGAAGGTATTTATAATGAATCCAGCAGAAATAAAAGATATAAAAGTGAAGGTATTTATAATGAATCCAGCAGAAATACAAGATATAAAAGTGAAGGTATTTATAATGAATCCAGCAGAAATACAAGATATAAAAGTGAAGGTATTTATAATGAATCCAGCAGAAATACAAGATATAAAAGTGAAGGTATTTATAATGAATCCAGCAGAAATAAAAGATATAAAAGTGAAGGTATTTATAATGAATCCAGCAGAAATACAAGATATAAAATTGAAGGTATTTATAATGAATCCAGCAGAAATACAAGATATAAAAGTGAAGGTATTTATAATGAATCCAGCAGAAATAAAAGATATAAAAGTGAAGGTATTTATAATGAATCCAGCAGAAATACAAGCTATAAAACAGAAGGGATTTATAACGAAACCAGCATAAATACAAAATATATAAAGGAAGGTATTTATAAAGACACCAGCAGAAATACAATATATAAACGTAAAGGTATTTATAATAAAACAAATAGAAATACAAGATATAAAGGTAAAGATATTAATAATGAAATGAGCAGAAATACAAGATATTAAAATGAATGTATTAATAATGAAACCAGCGGGAACACAAGATATAAAGGTAAAGATATTAATAATGAAATGAGCAGAAATACAAGATATTAAAATGAATGTATTAATAATGAAACCAGCGGAAACACAAGATATAAAAGTGAAGGTATTTATAATGAATCCAGCAGAAATAATAGATATAAAAGTGAAGGTATTTATAATGAATCCAGCAGAAATACAAGATATAAAAGTGAAGGTTTTTATAATTAAACCAGCAGAAATACAAGCTATAAAACAGAAGGGATTTATTACGAAACCAGCATAAATACAAAATATATAAAGGAAGGTATTTATAATGAATCCAGCAGAAATAAAAGATATAAAAGTGAAGGTATTTATAATGAATCCAGCAGAAATACAAGATATAAAAGTGAAGGTATTTATAATGAATCCAGCAGAAATAAAAGATATAAAAGTGAAGGTATTTATAATGAATCCAGCAGAAATAAAAGATATAAAAGTGAAGGTATTTATAATGAATCCAGCAGAAATACAAGATATAAAAGTGAAGGTATTTATAATGAATCCAGCAGAAATAAAAGATATAAAAGTGAAGGTATTTATAATGAATCCAGCAGAAATAAAAGATATAAAAGTTAAGGTATTTATAATGAATCCAGCAGAAATACAAGATATAAAAGTGAAGGTATTTATAATGAATCCAGCAGAAATACAAGATATAAATGTGAAGGTATTTATAATGAATCCAGCAGAAATACAAGATATAAAAGTGAAGGTATTTATTATGAATCCAGCAGAAATAAAAGATATAAAAGTGAAGGTATTTATAATTAAACCAGCAGAAATACAAGCTATAAAACAGGAAGGGATTTATAACGAAACCAGCATAAATACAAAATATATAAAGGAAGGTATTTATAATGAATCCAGCAGAAATAAAAGATATAAAAGTGAAGGTATTTATAATGAATCCAGCAGAAATACAAGCTATAAAACAGAAGGGATTTATAACGAAACCATCATAAATACAAAATATATAAAGGAAGGTATTTATAAAGACACCAGCAGAAATACAAGATATAAAAGTGAAGGTATTTATAATGAATCCAGCAGAAATACAAGATATAAAAGTGAAGGTATTTATAATGAATCCAGCAGAAATAAAAGATATAAAAGTGAAGGTATTTATAATGAATCCAGCAGAAATAAAAGATATAAAAGTGAAGGTATTTATAATGAATCCAGCAGAAATACAAGATATAAAAGTGAAGGTATTTATAATGAATCCAGCAGAAATACAAGATATAAAAGTGAAGGTATTTATAATGAATCCAGCAGAAATACAAGATATAAAAGTGAAGGTATTTATAATGAATCCAGCAGAAATACAAGCTATAAAACAGAAGGGATTTATAACGAAACCAGCATAAATACAAAATATATAAAGGAAGGTATTTATAAAGACACCAGCAGAAATACAATATATAAACGTAAAGGTATTTATAATAAAACAAATAGAAATACAAGATATAAAGGTAAAGATATTAATAATGAAATGAGCAGAAATACAAGATATTAAAATGAATGTATTAATAATGAAACCAGCGGAAACACAAGATATAAAGGTAATGATATTAATAATGAAATGAGCAGAAATACAAGATATTAAAATGAATGTATTAATAATGAAACCAGCGGAAACACAAGATATAAAAGTGAAGGTATTTATAATGAATCCAGCAGAAATAAAAGATATAAAAGTGAAGGTATTTATAATGAATCCAGCAGAAATACAAGATATAAAAGTGAAGGTATTTATAATTAAACCAGCAGAAATACAAGCTATAAAACAGAAGGGATTTATTACGAAACCAGCATAAATACAAAATATATAAAGGAAGGTATTTATAATGAATCCAGCAGAAATAAAAGATATAAAAGTGAAGGTATTTATAATGAATCCAGCAGAAATACAAGATATAAAAGTGAAGGTATTTATAATGAATCCAGCAGAAATAAAAGATATAAAAGTGAAGGTATTTATAATGAATCCAGCAGAAATAAAAGATATAAAAGTGAAGGTATTTATAATGAATCCAGCAGAAATACAAGATATAAAAGTGAAGGTATTTATAATGAATCCAGCAGAAATACAAGATATAAAAGTGAAGGTATTTATAATTAAACCAGCAGAAATACAAGCTATAAAACAGAAGGGATTTATAACGAAACCAGCATAAACACAAAATATATAAAGGAAGGTATTTATAAAGACACCAGCAGAAATACAAGATATAAAAGTGAAGGTATTTATAATGAATCCAGCAGAAATACAAGATATAAAAGTGAAGGTATTTATAATGAATCCAGCAGAAATACAAGATATAAAAGTGAAGGTATTTATAATGAATCCAGCAGAAATAAAAGATATAAAAGTGAAGGTATTTATAATTAAACCAGCAGAAATACAAGCTATAAAACAGGAATGGATTTATAACGAAACCAGCATAAATACAAAATATATAAAGGAAGGTATTTATAATGAATCCAGCAGAAATAAAAGATATAAAAGTGAAGGTATTTATAATGAATCCAGCAGAAATACAAGATATAAAAGTGAAGGTATTTATAATTAAACCAGCAGAAATACAAGCTATAAAACAGAAGGGATTTATAACGAAACCAGCCTAAATACAAAATATATAAAGGAAGGTATTTATAAAGACACCAGCAGAAATACAAGATATAAAAGTGAAGGTATTTATAATAAATCCAGCAGAAACACAAGATATAAAAGTGAAGGTATTTATAATGAATCCAGCAGAAATAAAAGATATAAAAGTGAAGGTATTTATAATGAATCCAGCAGAAATAAAAGATATAAAAGTGAAGGTATTTATAATTAAACCAGCAGAAATAAAAGATATAAAAGTGAAGGTATTTATAATTAAACCAGCAGAAATACAAGCTATAAAACAGAAGGGATTTATAACGAAACCAGCATAAATACAAAATATATAAAGGAAGGTATTTATAATGAATCCAGCAGAAATACAAGATATAAAAGTTAAGGTATTTATAATGAATCCAGCAGAAATACAAGCTATAAAACAGAAGGGATTTATAACGAAACCAGCATAAATACAAAATATATAAAGGAAGGTATTTATAAAGACACCAGCAGAAATACAATATATAAACGTAAAGGTATTTATAATAAAACAAATAGAAATACAAGATATAAAGGTAAAGATATTAATAATGAAATGAGCAGAAATACAAGATATTAAAATGAATGTATTAATAATGAAACCAGCGGAAACACAAGATATAAAAGTGAAGGTATTTATAATGAATCCAGCAGAAATAAAAGATATAAAAGTGAAGGTATTTATAATGAATCCAACAGAAATAAAAGATATAAAAGTTAAGGTATTTATAATGAATCCAGCAGAAATACAAGATATAAAAGTGAAGGTATTTATAATGAATCCAGCAGAAATACAAGATATAAAAGTGAAGGTATTTATAATGAATCCAGCAGAAATACAAGATATAAAAGTGAAGGTATTTATAATTAATCCAGCAGAAATAAAAGATATAAAAGTGAAGGTATTTATAATTAAACCAGCAGAAATACAAGCTATAAAACAGGAAGGGATTTATAACGAAACCAGCATAAATACAAAATATATAAAGGAAGGTATTTATAATGAATCCAGCAGAAATAAAAGATATAAAAGTGAAGGTATTTATAATGAATCCAGCAGAAATACAAGCTATAAAACAGAAGGGATTTATAACGAAACCAGCATAAATACAAAATATATAAAGGAAGGTATTTATAAAGACACCAGCAGAAATACAAGATATAAAAGTGAAGGTATTTATAATGAATCCAGCAGAAATACAAGATATAAAAGTGAAGGTATTTATAATGAATCCAGCAGAAATAAAAGATATAAAAGTGAAGGTATTTATAATGAATCCAGCAGAAATAAAAGATATAAAAGTGAAGGTATTTATAATGAATCCAGCAGAAATACAAGATATAAAAGTGAAGGTATTTATAATGAATCCAGCAGAAATACAAGATATAAACGTGAAGGTATTTATAATGAATCCAGCAGAAATACAAGATATAAAAGTGAAGGTATTTATAATGAATCCAGCAGAAATACAAGCTATAAAACAGAAGGGATTTATAACGAAACCAGCATAAATACAAAATATATAAAGGAAGGTATTTATAAAGACACCAGCAGAAATACAATATATAAACGTAAAGGTATTTATAATAAAACAAATAGAAATACAAGATATAAAGGTAAAGATATTAATAATGAAATGAGCAGAAATACAAGATATTAAAATGAATGTATTAATAATGAA
Organism: Prosapia bicincta; assembly: GCA_036971475.1. Classification (NCBI taxonomy): domain Eukaryota; kingdom Metazoa; phylum Arthropoda; class Insecta; order Hemiptera; family Cercopidae; genus Prosapia; species Prosapia bicincta. The sequence goes on along the minus strand of JBAIZL010000010.1, from coordinate 6,565,125 downwards.
ACCAGCGGAAACACAAGATATAAAGGTAATGATATTAATAATGAAATGAGCAGAAATACAAGATATTAAAATGAATGTATTAATAATGAAACCAGCGGAAACACAAGATATAAAAGTGAAGGTATTTATAATGAATCCAGCAGAAATAAAAGATATAAAAGTGAAGGTATTTATAATGAATCCAGCAGAAATACAAGATATAAAAGTGAAGGTATTTATAATTAAACCAGCAGAAATACAAGCTATAAAACAGAAGGGATTTATTACGAAACCAGCATAAATACAAAATATATAAAGGAAGGTATTTATAATGAATCCAGCAGAAATAAAAGATATAAAAGTGAAGGTATTTATAATGAATCCAGCAGAAATACAAGATATAAAAGTGAAGGTATTTATAATGAATCCAGCAGAAATAAAAGATATAAAAGTGAAGGTATTTATAATGAATCCAGCAGAAATAAAAGATATAAAAGTGAAGGTATTTATAATGAATCCAGCAGAAATACAAGATATAAAAGTGAAGGTATTTATAATGAATCCAGCAGAAATACAAGATATAAAAGTGAAGGTATTTATAATTAAACCAGCAGAAATACAAGCTATAAAACAGAAGGGATTTATAACGAAACCAGCATAAATACAAAATATATAAAGGAAGGTATTTATAAAGACACCAGCAGAAATACAAGATATAAAAGTGAAGGTATTTATAATGAATCCAGCAGAAATACAAGATATAAAAGTGAAGGTATTTATAATGAATCCAACAGAAATAAAAGATATAAAAGTGAAGGTATTTATAATGAATCCAGCAGAAATAAAAGATATAAAAGTTAAGGTATTTATAATGAATCCAGCAGAAATACAAGATATAAAAGTGAAGGTATTTATAATGAATCCAGCAGAAATACAAGATATAAAAGTGAAGGTATTTATAATGAATCCAGCAGAAATACAAGATATAAAAGTGAAGGTATTTATAATGAATCCAGCAGAAATAAAAGATATAAAAGTGAAGGTATTTATAATTAAACCAGCAGAAATACAAGCTATAAAACAGGAATGGATTTATAACGAAACCAGCATAAATACAAAATATATAAAGGAAGGTATTTATAATGAATCCAGCAGAAATACAAGCTATAAAACAGAAGGGATTTATAACGAAACCAGCATAAATACAAAATATATAAAGGAAGGTATTTATAATGAATCCAGCAGAAATAAAAGATATAAAAGTGAAGGTATTTATATTGAATCCAGCAGAAATACAAGATATAAAAGTGAAGGTATTTATAATGAATCCAGCAGAAATACAAGATATAAAAGTGAACGTATTTATAATGAATCCAGCAGAAATACAAGCTATAAAACAGAAGGGATTTATAACGAAACCAGCATAAATAAAAAGTATATAAAGGAAGGTATTTATAATGAATCCAGCAGAAATACAAGCTATAAAACACAAGGGATTTATAACGAAACCAGCATAAATACAAAATATATAAAGGAAGGTATTTATAATGAATCCAGCAGAAATACAAGCTATAAAACAGAAGGGATTTATAACGAAACCAGCATAAATACAAAATATATAAAGGAAGGTATTTATAATGAATCCAGCAGAAATACAAGCTATAAAACAGAAGGGATTTATAACGAAACCAGCATAAATACAAAATATATAAAGGAAGGTATTTATAATGAATCCAGCAGAAATAAAAGATATAAAAGTGAAGGTATTTATAATGAATCCAGCAGAAATACGAGATATAAAAGTGAAGGTATTTATAATGAATCCAGCAGAAATACAAGATATAAAAGTTAAGGTATTTATAATGAATCCAGCAGAAATACAAGATATAAAACAGAAGGGATTTATAACGAAACCAGCATAAATACAAAATATATAAAGGAAGGTATTTATAAAGACACCAGCAGAAATACAATATATAAACGTAAAGGTATTTATAATAAAACAATCAGAAATACGAGATATAAAGATAAAGATATTAATAATAAAATGAGCAGAAATACAAGATATTAAAATGAATGTATTAATAATGAAACCAGCGGAAATACAAGATATATAAGTGAATGTATTGTTAATGAAACAAGCAGAAATACAAGATATAAATATGTAGGTATTTTAAAGAAACCAGCACAAATACAAGTTATAATAGTGAAGGTATTTATAAAGAAATCAGCGGAAATACATGATATAAGAGTGAAGGTATTTATATTGAAACCAGCAGCAACACAAGATATAAATATAAAGGTATTTTTAATGAAACCACAGAAATACAAGGTATAAAAGTGAAGATGATTATAATGAAACCAGCAAACATACACGATATAAAAGTGATGGTTTTTAAAAATTAGAAATGACCAACAAATATACAAATCCTTATTGACAGCAACATAACAAAAATTAGAGGTATATTATTAGTAAAAGATCTATTATTATTAACTTTTTAATTCTAAATTAATATGACTTTATTATTTAATGTTGAAGAGTATACGATTTCTGGTAAATTTATATTTATTATTTATGAAAAAATAAATTTAATTTAAATTTAAGACATACGTGGATATATTTATATTGTGTTCGTAACTACTTCATTTAGTTGTTTTCCCTATATTGATAAAGTGGGTGTGGCAATATTTTTACAGTGGGCGTGGCCTTACCACCAATCAACACAAACCATACAGTTTATCAATACAACAAAAATTGAAATTATAATAATATCTTATTTCGGTAAGGACCAATGTAATTTTTTACAATTACTCTCTGTAGTTTCATTACCACATAACCTGTTTCATGAGCCGTATCCAATAAACAATGAAAAATGTTGTACCGAATTATAGTTACGATTAAAGTTTTCTACCTAGTTTAGATATTTCTGATTTTTCTGTCTTTTATATTTTTTTGTAAAAAACGTTTTTTTATATTAATTATTTTGGCAAAAAGTGGTATAGAGGTAATTAATTAGACGCATGGTAAACAAAAATAATTAATAAATATAAAAATGTAATAGTAGAAAATGAATTTATTGTTATGAATTATTTGTTATTACCAGTAATGCAAGTAAATTCCCACATCAAAATATTTACAAGAGTTCCTTTTTATAAATTGGTTTAGAAAATAATTTTAATATTTAAAAGCAACTGAGAACTTATTATACAAATACAGACAGTTGAAACTCCTTATAATTTGGTATATATGTTATGCGGCGGATTGAGCATAAATATAAGGTCTTAACTTACCATTAATGCGCGCGACACTATCCTGACACGTTACGCAGGTGTGACGTTAGTATTACGTGCAATTAGACACCGTCACGCTACCGTCACGTGACGCAACAATGTTAAAACAAATGGCCACAATGGTATCTCGACGTTTGTAATATCTCCGCTCTCTCATTTTATCGGATGATAACTTCCCTGACATTTCATAAAGGCATTTCCAACGACACAGAGTTTTTCCTCTATATATTAACTTTGCTACATCCCGGGTTTTATGTCTCATAGATTTATTTCCCTGTTTGAATGTCCCCGCCTTTAATATCACTGTGTCGCCGTGTCACATGTGACCAAGAAGGCGGCAGCGCTCTATCGGGATCCTTCACTTCTCCAAATACTACAAGTAATGATGTCGTAACTTATTGTAAGATTAAATAAAGTACATATAGTAACCAATAATAATCTAAACACTAGATTTATATAATATTTTACTAACTAATATTATGATATATATATATATATATATATATATATATATATATATATATATATATACATGTATGTTGTGTGTGTGTGTGTGAGTGTGAGTGTGTGTGTGTGTGTGTGTGTGTGTGTGTGTGTGTGTGTGTGTGTGTGTGTGTGTGTGTGTGTGTGTGTGTGTGTGTGTGTGTGTGTGTGTGTGTGTGTGTGTGTGTTCTCTATTTCCTTTCCTAGTTACTAACCTTGGATTTCTGTTACAAGTATTTGTTGCAATTGGTACAATGTATACAATGGTACATAAAAGCGTTTTAGATACATGATTTTTTATCTGTACTTATAAACACTGCATATTCAAACCTACGAAATACGGCGCCGTTTAGGCAATTTAACGTCACAGTGATAAACTCCGGTTTTAAACCTACCACATGTAATAATGTCGTCACTTATTGTAAGATTAAATAAAGTACATATAGTAACCAATATTAGTCTAAACACTAGATTTATATGGTATTTTACTAAATAATATTATATATATATATATATATATATATATATATATATATATGTGTGTGTGTGTGTGTGTGTGTGTGTGTGTGTGTGTGTGTGTGTGTGTGTGTGTGTGTGTGTGTGTGTGTGTGTGTGTGTGTGTGTGTGTGTGTGTGTGTGTGTGTGTGTGTGTGTGTGTGTGTGTGTGTGTGTGTGTGACTCGCAGGGGAGGTGCGGACTAGCCGCACTATTGTGAGTTTAAAGAGAACACGTCAGGTTTCACCTGAAAAGCCTAAGGTTGACGAGAAGAGTAAAAATTTGATGGTGACAACGTCACAGACTTTGCCATCACCAAAGTATTTAATTTTTTCTAGTGCGGAGGAGGGGAAAGATCTTTCGAGAGTTTCTCCTTTCCTTATTACCAAGGCCATTACTGCTTGTGCTGGAGGTTCTGTAGCCTCTATTAAGAAACGTCGTAATGGAACACTGCTAGTTGCAACCTCCACCGAGAGACAAACTTGTTCTCTTTCAAAAATGACCTCTTTCTTTGTCCAGGTCATGGTATCTGTGGCTCCCCATAGATCCTTGAACTCTTCAAGGGGGTCATTACATGTAGAGATCTTATGAACGTGTCTGTAGATGAAATCAAATCAGAACTGGCTTCTCAGTCCGTAACCGACGTGGTACCAATTTATGAAGACAGACAAAGGTGTTAAAGTTGCAACAGCTTCTTTTATTTTGATATTTGGGAAACCAGATTTACCTGAATACATTCATGCGGGCTACCAGATGCTATCAGTAAGGCCATATATGGCTAACCCGTGGCGGTATTTCAAGTGTCAACGTTTCGGGCACATAAGTTCTTCTTGTTCGAAGCAGGACGTATGTGGTCAGTGTAGCGTCGAAGGTCATGAAGAGAAGGATTTTCCCAATTCTCCAAAGTGCGCCAACTACGGTGGTGAACACCCAGCCCCATCTTCTAACTGTCCTACCTTTAAGGAAGAGAAGAGTATCCTGAGCATCATGGCCAAAGAGCAAATAGCATTTTCCGAAGCAAGAAAGCCGTATAGATCTGCTCTACCGAAGGTTGACGGAAAATCTTCTGCTACAACTGTGACCACTGCAAAGTCGTCATGTACAAATTATGATGAACTGTCACGTAAAACAGATGTGCTTACCGAGTAAGTAACTCGGCTTTTTTCTTTATTTACAAATGCTTCGTCTAAAAATGTTGTACAACCTGCTAGCACCACACGAGACTTGCTTACTTTGCCGACCCCTTCTACGGGAGGACTCGGTGGAAGAAGCAGGTCTCTGACCGACACTGGTAGTTCGCCGCAGATGAAATGGTTATCTGGCAGTAAACCTTTTGCGTCGAATAATACATTGCGGAAAAAGAAAGATAATGTTATTTCTAAATCGTCACCGGGAGTAACAGCTGCCAAAAAATGTAATTCGATAAAAGGAGGGAGTGCAGAAACATCCCCTCCTAAACCTAAAACATCCTCCGATTCCATCCCTGAACAAAAGTAAAAAGGTTGAGAGCACCAATGGCTGTCAGATTAATCCACTGCTGTGTTAATAAATGTCTGCAATTAGCAAGTCGGTGATAAAATGGAACGTCAATGGTATTAGGAGTCACATAGAAGATCTTAAAATACTCGTGCGAGATGTGTATCCAAAGTTTATATGTCTACAGGGGACGCATCTCCAACAATCGCATAATTTTCATCTAAGGGATATTCAGTTTTTAGATCGGACTTCGTTACAGAAGATCGAGCCAAAGGTGGCGTAGCCATCCTAGCCCGTGACTGTATCGATGCTGTTTCTCTAAACTTAATAACTCCTTTATAAGCAGTAACCGTTCAAACAGCTGTCCCGTATAAAATCACCGTGTGTTGTGTCAACTTGCCTCCACAAGGAAAATCTGCAACACAGTGATTTAGTGAATTTGATCACCCAGTTACCGACGCCGTTCTTATTGGTAGGAGATTTCAATGCCCACCATTTGTCTTGGGGATCTCCAACCTTCAACCCCCGAGGACAACTTGTGGAGAGTGTGAGAACGGAACTGGACTTATGTCTGCTAAATGACGGTTCGCCTACTCATTTAGCAGCATCTACTAGTGGATGGACAGCTGTTGACCTATCGATATGCAGCCCTCAACTAGCTATTAGATGCACATGGTCGGTACTCAATGATTTGTATGGAAGCTACCATGTGTTTACAATTTTACTAAGACTATTCTGAATGCCGCTGAAAAGAGCATTCCTAAGTCATCTGTGTACCCACGCCGTCCACCTGTTCCGTGGTGGAACGATGAATGCACAGATTTCCTCCGTTTACGACGAAGAGCTCTTAGGAGATTTAAGCGACACCCAACAAATAGAAACCTTCAGGAATATTTCGCACGGACTATATTCAGGCTGAGTAGAACGAACTCTTGGGAAAAGTGCATTGGCACAATTAAACGAACAACTCCGTCCTCCCCAGTGTGGAGGAACCTAAGATCAGTTTGTGGTACTTCCATTCCGTTGCAAGCAATTGCGCTGAAGCAACCGGATGTAAGATTAATCACAACCAATTTGCTAACGTACTTGGAACATCATTTTCTAACTTTTCGGCTACTACAGCCTATTATAGATTGTTCCAGATGTATACACTGAAGGAAGAAGCAATACCGTTTACTGTTGGGTTGTCTGGGGACTCTTCTTTGAACACTATTTCTCTATAGGGGAATTGAAGTCAGCTCTTGCGTCAATGAAGGATTCTACACCAGGCCCTGATTCCATTGTGTACTCCATGCTGAAACATTTACCGTCATCGGTGAAACTTGTCCTCCTTCGAATATACAATCGTTTATTCGAGGAGCGCTCTTTCCCCAATGCATGGTTAGAATCGACTGTAATTCCTCTTTTGAAGCCAGGTAACGACAAAACTAATCCCAGTTGTTATAGACCTATATCCCTTACAAACGTCTTTTGCAAACTACTGGAGAAGATGGTCAAGCGCCGTCCTGTCTGGTACCTAGAACCCAATGACCTTATTTGCAATGAACAGTGTGGTTTCAGGCAAGGACGATCATCCATTGACCAATTGGTTTTGTTAGAATGCGCTATTCACGATGCCTTTCTCTTGCGTCAAACACTCGTTGCTGTTTTCTTTGACCTTGAGAAGTCATACGATAAAGCCTGGAAAAGACGAATTCCGAACACTTTAAAATCATGGGGTATACAAGGGAATATCTTAGCATTCTTCGCTAACTTTCTTTCAAACAGATCTTTTAGTGTTCGTCTTGGAGACACGTATTCAAACAGTTATACACAGGAAAATGGTGTTCCGCAGGGCAGCGTGCTGAGCGTCACGCTATTTCCCGTTGCTATAAATAGTATCACCATTAATATACGATCTCCGGTATACTGTTCTCTTTTTCTGGATGACTTTTGTATATATGTACCTGCTCGGTGTATGACAACTGCGGAAAGATCTTTGCAGTTAGCAATGTATAGATTAGAGGAATGGTCAAAAACTACAGGTTTCAAATTTTCTGCTTCTAAGACCCAATTTAGTCGTCGTAGGCAACACCAGGATCCGATTCTTTGTCTTGATGGGATTCAGCTTCAAACCACGGATAGTGTTCGATTTTTGGGTCTTTTATTTGATAAAAGACTCATGGATTCCTCATGTTCATGATTTGAAAATAAGACGCAGTAAGAAATTTGATATGTTAAGAGTCCTTAGTGGTACGAATTGGGGAGCAGACAGAACTAGTATGCTTCGGTTAGTATGCTTCGTCAGATCGCGCATTGGTTACGGCTGTCAAGCCTATTCATCCGCACGACTTACAGTTCTTAAAACTCTCGATGCTGTTCACCTATCTGGACTTAGACTTGCTACTGGTGTGTTTAGAACCAGCCCACTCCCTAGTCTTCTTGTCGAGGCTGGGAAACCTGCCATTTCGAGATGACGTCAGATGCTACAAATATCTTACATTTCTGGTCTTCGTAGCAAACCAGATCACCAGGCATTCAAAATAACCTTTACCAACAGGCATAATGAAGATTACGATTACGATAGCGACGTTCGACCGCTCCATTCGGCATACGAAAATTACGAATAATGGATAACCTTGGGTTGCAACTACCTACAGTGTTTGAACGAACAATGTGCTATATACCTCCATGGATAATAAAAGCACCACACTTCGATTTCTCATTGTCCAGTTATATAAACCATAATACTCCTGATGTGGTCTACCACCAGGAATTTTTATTTATTTATGAATCTCATCAACAGAGTGAAATTATTTCCACCGATGGATCTAAACTGGACAATGGCATTGGGTGTGCGTTTTATGCTTCGGGATGTAGTTACACGTACGGGTTGCCCTCGGCTTGCAGTGTTTTCAAGGCAGAACTATTTGCCATTTTCAAAGCGCTAACCGTCATTCAATCTCGATCTTCTCATTATCTTTTGTGTTCGTATTCTAAAAGTCCTCTTCAGGCTCTTCAGGATGTTTTCTCTGTCAACCCTCTAGTTGGGGACATTTTGTGTGCTGTACACAGGCTTCAATTGAGGGGTATGGGGGTAACGTTCTGTTGGGTTCCTGGACACTGTGGAATACTCGGAAACACAAAAGCGGATGAAGCGGCGAAGAATGCTACAAGTTTGGTGCCCATTACTCAACGAGTTATGGCATCTATTTATGTGTGTTTTGCAAAACATTTATTGCTCGCTGCTTAGAATGACGAATGACATACCGTGATTCAGAATAAGCCGAGGGAAATTAAAGATACCATCCGTCCATGAGGTCTTCAATTCGTTCAAAACGTAGGGAGGAAGTGGTTGCTACACGCCTTCGCGTTATCCACTCTTTTGCAACCAATGGATATTTGATGTCGTGAAGATCCACCAATATGTCAGTACTGTGGTGACGTCTTCACTATAAAACATATTCTGGTAGATCGCGTTCGTGTAAATAATATTCGTGCCATTTTTAATTTAAAAGGGAGTTTGAAAGTGGTGTTAAGAATCGTGCCTCCGCCATTGACCAAGTCATCGCTTTCTTACACCACTTGAACATATTTTTTAAAATTTAATATTTAAAATACAATTTTTTTATAGATATACTTATAATTCTTTTAATTATTGTCTGCGTATATTTTTTATTTATTTAAATTTAGTATATTTTATATTCTTGTTATTGTGCTATTAAGATTTATTTATTGTTAAATTATTGAATATTGTTGTTTTAAATATCGTTATTATTAATTCACTGTTATATTGTTCGTTGTTGTTATTTTGTTATTTATAGTTCATATTTTTTACTGTATTGATGTATTGTGGATTTTTGGTTATTTATTGTTAAGTTTTTTTTAAAATTGATATATATTTATGATTATATAATTGTTTTATGTATCGCTACTTTTTAGAAATTTCGTTTTTATGAAATTTTTGTTTAATTTAAAATTGATTTTGTTATTTTGTTTTATTTAAAATATTGTGTTTTGTTTTATATTTTGATTGGCGATGATAACCACAGTTGGTTTTTCGCCAGGAAAAAAAATATGTGTGTTTGTGTGTGTATGTGTTTCTTTATTACATGCTTCTTTATAATTTCTTTTTATGCATGTCTTGGTATGCATTACAATTTTATGTATATTGTTCTATTTACGACACTAATACGACCGTGACCGAACATGTATACGAGGTATATACACTGCGGATTCGAACCGACGAAATACGGCGCCGCATAGGCAATCTAACGTCACAGTTTTAAACTTCAGTTTTAAGGCTACCACAGATCGGGTACTTTGCATTGCTACATCCACAAAACATTCAGGCTGGTTACTCAAACTACTCTTGCACAAATAAATATTTGCATTGATTCTCAAACTAATCAACGTTATTGCCTATATAGCCAAGACTTTTCATAATACATGTTTACAAATTTAATACATTAGATGATTTGCTTTCTTTTTACGGTTTCTCGAATTTCATCAACCTTCCATTATTTTATAAATTTAAAGTACGTATTAATTTAGGCCTAATGAGAATCAGGCAATTTATCATTACATAACACATTCACGTTACACAAACAATTCAACACAAATATTTCGTTCCCATGATGCCCAAACTAACCATCGCTATGCCTCAAGGGTTTCGTAAGGTATAAGACAAGAACACATATAGCTTTGGATTATAAATTCAAGGCTTCTAGATTCTAAAACGGCAAAATATACCCTGGACAACTGCGAATATCCCTACATAGTATTCCTTTCTTAGAAATCTAGACAGTGTCTATACTTCATATTGTCTAACGCTGTAACTAAGAGTTGGGATGTCGCCTGTCACTATATTATGTTACTACAATAACGACATAACATGCACCACTATACCCTTTCAACTACACGCTTTCTAACTGGCTATTGACGTCACTATGTTTTGTTTCTCGTCCTTAGTCACTGCACAGAGTCGACTTTATCAGCTGCAGAATGTATATGTATCATGTAATGTGCTTTTATGTTTAATTGAATGCAATGTTTAGGTTTTTTTTGAAAATATATATCAATAAACATAAAATTTTGCTTTTGTTCTACCGAAAATATTAATAAATTTGCATTAAAAATCAAACTTCAAAATGAATAATAAAAATATTGTGTTTAATAAAAAGGAAAGTCAGTCTTCTCGTATAAACTAAACTTACGATGTAAATGTACAAGTATACAGTAAATCAAATTGTCTCATTTTAATACGGCCTTAACTCGGGACGTGTAACCACACTTCATATGACACAAATATAAAAGCTTGGTAGATTATCAAAGCTGAAAAGAAACACTTGCCCTGCCTGTGATTTTTTTTTCATTTTAATTTGTAGTTGGATATTTTTACAAGACTTTTAAAACTTTTATTATATTTTCTAATTGTATATTACGACTTAATGTTACAAAACAACGTGAGGTTATTTTAGCGTGTTTGTTATCGTCATGTGCTAATTTCGATTTTACACAAAGAAGGAAATCAAAGAAATTACAACATGATAAGTATTAGGATTGTATTGAAATCTTATTTCGTCAATCTTTTCAATATTTTGTAAACTAAAATTATTATTAGGAAAAACAGTTTGCCAAAAAAGCACTATAGACGTTTCGGTATTATCTATATCATCATCAGATGTAACATCTCTAGCATTATACTCAGAGGAACCTATAAAAATGTAAATGAGGAAATTTTATATGAACACTTTATCTAATGGAGGAGAATTGATTGGTTGAATACGATTTAGTAAAACATTAAAATCCAGAAGGAAGCTGACCTATGAGACGATTCTTTCAAGGCGAGAAAAAACTTACATTTTTGTCTTAGTTGAAGGTTTTCATTAAGAACTCAGATGTTACGAGAGACTCTCAGGAATATAAAAAAGTATGTTTTTTGTATCAAGGCAAAGGGAGTTTTTTTAATACAAACCATTGTATTAGTACACGTAAGAAAAACAAGTAATATAAAATAAAGTGTAAGACAATTCCTACTCAAATTACCAATGAAAATTTTTATTTTAGTTTTTTATAATTTTATAATTACAATTAATATAAAAATGTATATACATATTTCAGAATAACCATATTAAGTGGCAAAAATGAAAGCAAATTTCCTTGCTATTTTCCATTTTCCATTCTATGTATGATGTTGGACTAATATTTTCATTTATTACTAGAAAACGAGAATCCAGATTGTTTGTTTATTATATTCTTTTCGAGCATATTTTACCTTAGAGCAATATTTATGATATTGTATGGTAACCATGACAACAATTTTAGGCTATACGATGGTGGTTTAAGTTCATATCAATTTCATTTCTAGCTATGGAAAGTTACATCAGTGTCAACAAAACTCTAGATTTTTAACATGAAGATTCAGTTCGAATCCGACCTAAACACCACCAAAATAACACTTTTTAAAAAAACGTGTGTTAACATCAATTTTCATCCTTTATAGGTTTTTAAAAAAATGTGTCAGAACTTGATTAGATTAATAAACACGTATATTATTACCGATTGAAACTTTGACTAAGATGTATCAGGAGAGTGTGAGAAGAAATTTTAAAACAGTTCCAATCAGTGACAATAATTCAAAGTTATTCGTTTCAATTGAAAATATGTAAAATAAAGCAAACAAGTTGCTTTAATTTTTATAATTTTATCATAAGAATTTTATTTTCTCGTAATTTTAACTGTTTATAATAATTTGTGTAAAGAGATTTAGATTTTAATTAATAGATAATATGTGACATTGGTTCAAAAGCTATCTTTAGAGATCAGTGTTTTATGATATTCTACAATAGAAATACAACTCGCCTATCCGCTGGTTTCTCTTTCCGCCTTCTATTTTCCAGGCAACGATTAATTTTATTTCCCACGGGATCTTCTTTTGTCTAAAATTTGATTTGACCTTCCAGGCATACATGATTACATTCGGAGTAAAGAATGAATATGCTAACAAACGAAAGATCAATTATACATTATTCAGGTTTGGTGTACAATTCTATGTTACTAGAGTATTCATAAAATACACTTGTTTTGGCAACTTTATTCATTTCAAACAATAGTAGAGGTTTAAGTGAGAATATAGTTAAATCGACGTCCCCAAAGAAAACGTGTGTTAAAAGCAATTAAATCCGTTTCACAATTATGCCTTGATCCTGGTAATTGGACAAAATAATGATGGGTGGCCTACTGTACTTGGAGTATACCCACTCTCTAATGGAGTCAAGATACGCATCCAACCGCATGCGGTATATGAAAAGAAATCTTTTAGTTTAAGAAAAGTTTATTTGTAGTGTTTAGATACAGACACTTGACTATTTATCTCTTTAATTTGAAATTTAAATTTAATTACAGTTACGAATTTGTTAAAATTATTTTTAGAGTACTTTTTTAGATCCCTTCTACTAGCTCACAAACTCCTGATACATATATCTTGTACAAATTTTCAATCGTTAATAAAATATTATTTTATTCATTCAATCAAGTTAAAATACACTTTTTTAGCATAATGTGGATGACAGTTGATGTTAATACAGTTTTTCAATAATTAAATTATATAAAATTTGTGAGGTCCAGCCGGATTCGAACTGAGAATCTTCATGTTCAAAATCTAGTTCGCCTTGGCTCTGTGCCAACTTTCCAATATCTAGAAATATATTTCTCTAAGATGTATGTGATTTTCCTCCCCTCTGGTTGTAGTCGAAACCTCCACTGTACAACCTCAAACTGTTGCCATGGTTACCACACAATATCATAAATAGTGCTCTAGGGTAACTAAAATTAACATTTTCTTTGTTAACTTCAGTAGGAATTTGCTTGTTCTTTTTATATTACTTGTTCAGGTTTCACTTGTCCCGCGGTCGTTAATAAAATATATTATTAAAAGTTATTGTAAAAATATGTGTATATTTATTTTAATTATGTATAATATGTATCGAAAAATAAAATATGTGTTACCCCACACTACCAATATAACCTAATAACTATTACTTTGTAATAGTACTATTCTTTGTAACTATTACTATTGTAATACCGTCATTATGTTGCCTTTATCAGTGACTGTCATACTTACTCACTAATGGTTAGTTTCTTTGTAATAAATAAATACATAACTCTTCACGGACATACAAAGCAAGATACATTATTGTCATACGCGTTTCGATGGTTTATTACCTCATCAGTTACACCACTACAATTTAACAGCTGCAACTTTAATTTTGTGATATACACTGATGAAGACAACATTTTTTTCGATACGTGTATAAACTGCGAATAAACGTTTTGTTATGAGAATGCCTAAAGTTTCTTCTACCTTACAATCAATACAATATCGATCTCACATTCCAAGCTCAAATTACCCATTAAAAAGACTCATTGTGAGAAAGAAACTGAATTAATTAATATTAAATTTTAGTTTTTGTTTTGGAATATTATTCACAGACAAATGCGAGCCTCCGGAGGGATAAAACTGTATCCAGGTGGTTCGAATACAAAAATGGTAAAATTTACTTTTCAGCGTTACGGAATTCCATTCCCAGTACAATTCCTTTGGGATGAGAAAGTCTTTTCTTTCTCCTTTTATTTTCTTTATTCTATATAAATACGTCCTTCTTATCCGCGCGTTCAAATTTTTGTCGTTTTTTGAATATTGAATTCGCCAACTCGGATCGAAAAATTAAAACAATAAAAATTACATCACTTCCCTCAAAGAAAACCCTAAAGAGCTTTCCTATAGGTGACGCGAAATCAAGGCTTCATACAAGGCTTCATAAAATGAAAGACTAAAGCATAAACATTTTCAATAATTACTTTGATTAAGGCAAATATAGTGAAAATGAACTAGGTTGTCACTATATTTTGCTAAATTAATTCATTAGTGAACCGCTGATTAGATGCGTTGATTGCTTGTGTTACGGCATTAAAAACAACTGATTAAGCCCTAATGTTTGCCCAGAGGGTTTGATAATTTAATTGTTTTGCTACGACAAGAATAACCGCAGTGTAGGGTTTTTCTCATCCAATTTTCGCTCATAATTTATTCTCATCACTCCCACTCATACAATATTTGTTCCATGATATTGTTTCTAATTATTATGCTTGCTTTAATTTAATAAAGCTTTATTAATTATGAATAACGTTGTGCAATACTGGTGCTGTTCTATTTATGAGTGTACTTATGAGTGGAAAAAATACACCTGTAAAAGCATATTTTTTAAGTTTTTATGGGTGAATATATTTTTATTTTTTCAGTAAACTAAATTACACTTTTATTAATATTTTTCCTAATTTTTGCGCGATATATTTCTACCCTTTGTTTAGTCGTATAGCGACGGCGACTCACAGATTGAGTGTCACTAGTTTAGCTCCGTAAAATTGTTTAGATTTATTGGGGCTTATGAAAACGTTTATTGTGATCGAAAATGTTTCTCCAAACAAGTTGTCATCATCAGGAATAATAAAACTCTCCCAACAATAATATCCATATAGCACAGGCGCGTAAATTATAACTTAAGAACTACAGCCCCGTAGCTGTAGTGAGTGTACCACACATCAGGTCTGCCAGGATACTCGAACCAAATACATTCTAACCTCCACAGGAAAAAATCTGTATGAATGAAACGGTAACACAACCTTTAGGCATATTTTTCACTAACTCAGTTCAATTGCAACCATTAATGCTGACTGCATTAGCGAACATATAATACTTAAATTAATTATAAGGGAATTATAATTTTGAGAACAAATTTCTTGTTGACATCCCTACGTACGTTTTGACTCTATATTACTTTAGTTTTGTCTATTAGGCCTTCTTGTTTGTATTTAACTGAATAAAAAAAGCGGTAAAATGAATATTTTCTCTACGAAAATTATTTTCTGTGTATCTTATCACTGAGTACAAAAACGAATTTCTGAAAACACGGAACGAAAATTAATAATTTAATATTTTTGGTAATTCAGAAACAGAGTAACAGCAATAACAATAACAATTAGAATAAAATAGACCGAAGAATCTATCGCTCTCATACTCAGGCGCACATTAACACATTAAAGTTGTATTACGTCTTTGTAATTATAATGTTATTAGGATTTTTATTATTTTATAAATGTTATTCTCATTAAAGATATAAAGATAAGAATCCTTCAGTACTTAGGGGGAAGAGTAAGCTATAGTGGGTCTAAACCTAAAGGCACTACAATAGTTCCAGAAACACGAATTAAACCAACGTAACCAATTAACGCCAAGTAATATCTGAATATTACGTCAAAACTTTATTGCATCGATGATTTACTGTCATATATTTGTACACTAATTATATTTTGAGAAAACACTTCATTTGGAAGACACTTTACTTGAGTATGTTTGAGTGTGCGTGTGTTTGTGCTTGCGCGTGTAATTTAATTTACAATATATTCTATACAATAAATATTTATGTTTATAGTGGTAATAATTGACAAATTGTTTAGTTATTCAAAGTCCAGTTAAAAAAGAATTACAATTTCATCCTACAGGAAAATATATAAAAGATTTCCAACATTAAATGGAAATTTTAATTCATGTCTTACGAACTATGGAAATATATTTATTACAAATACTTTTCTATTTCCAACAGTAAATTAATTCCTATTTGACGTCACTCAGGGTTGGACCGCTCTAACAATAGGTCATCGCGGCCTGGTCAAATCCTAATCAAACATTTAATGGAAACGCAATGTCATTTCTCTAAATCAAATTACAAAATTAAATCATAATTTCTCCAATGCTTTTCTTGTTTATTTGAACGTGATGGATGAAATTGGTTTGCTCTACAACAGTTCAAGAGCATTTAACGTTTGCTATTGCAAATAGAGGATATAACAATTGCGAAACAATATACAATTATTTATTACTTTGATTGCATTAAAAACAAACTTTTTGAACATTTTATTTATTTTAAAATGATTGTAAATCTCTGAAAATCATTTTTTTCAATTAGTTCTATTAGTTCTTTCTATCCTTATATATATATATATATATATATATATATATATATATATATATATATATATATATATATTATTCATCCACTCTAGTTCAAATGTGTTATTAGTAGCATTCATTGCGTTCTGATAGTAGCATTCATTAGCATTCATTGAGTGTTATTAGTAGCATTCATTAAGTGTTAATAGTAGCATTCATTAAGTGTCAATAGTAGCATTCACTGAGTGTTAATAGTAGCATGCAATAAGTGTTAATAGTAGCATTCATTATGTTCTGATAGTAGCATTCATTGAGTGTAATTAGTAGCATTCATTGTGTGTTAATAGTAGCATGCAATAAGTGTTAATAGTAGCATTCATTATGTTCTGATAGTAGCATTCATTGAGTGTAATTAGTAGCATTCATTGAGTGTTAATAGTAGCATGCAATAAGTGTTAATAGTAGCATTCATTATGTTCTGATAGTAGCATTCATTGAGTGTAATTAGTAGCATTCATTGAGTGTTATTAGTAGCATTCAATGAGTGTTAATAGTAGCATTCATTGAGTGTTATTAGTATCATTAATTGAGTGTTATTAGTAGCATTCATTGAGTGTCAATAGTAGCATTCATTGAGTGTTATTAGTAGCATTCATTGAGTGTTAGTAGTAGCATGCATTAAGTGTTAATAGTAGCATTCATTATGTTCTGATAGTAGCATTCATTGAGTGTCATTAGTAGCATTCATTGAGTGTTAGTAGTAGCATTCATTGAGTGTTAGTAGTAGCATGCATTAAGTGTTAATAGTAGCATTCATTGAGTGTTATTAGTATCATTAATTGAGTGTTATTAGTAGCATTCATTGAGTGTCAATAGTAGCATTCATTGAGTGTTATTAGTAGCATTCATTGAGTGTTAGTAGTAGCATGCATTAAGTGTTAATAGTAGCATTCATTATGTTCTGATAGTAGCATTCATTGAGTGTCATTAGTAGCATTCATTGAGTGTTATTAGTAGCATTCATTGAGTGTTAATAGTAGCATTCATTCAGTGTTGATAGTAACATTCATTGAGTGTCAATAGTAGTACTCATTGAGTGTTTTAGTAGAATTCATTAAGTGTTAATAGTAGCATTCATTAAGTGGTCATAGTAGCATTTATTGAGTGTTAATAGTAGCATTTAATAAGTGTCAATAGTATCATTCATTGAGTGTCAATAATAGCATTTATTGAGTTCTGATAGTAGCATTCATTGAGTGTCAATAGTAGCATTCATTGAATATTAATAGTAGCATTCATTCAGTGTTGATAGTAACATTCATTGAGTGTTATTAGTAGAATTCATTGAGTGTTAATAGTAGAATTCATTCAGTGTTGATAGTAACATTCATTGAGTGTTATTAGTAGAATTCATTGAGTGTTAATAGTAGAATTCATTCAGTGTTGATAGTAGCATTCACTGAGAGTTATTAGTAGCATGCATTAAGTGTTAATAGTAGCATTCATTATGTTCTGATAGTAGCATTTATTGAGTGTAATTAGTAGCATTCATTGAGTGTTATTAGTAGCATTCATTGAGTGTTAATAGTAGCATTCATTCAGTGTTGATAGTAACATTCATTGAGTGTCAATAGTAGTACTCATTGAGTGTTTTAGTAGAATTCATTAAGTGTTAATAGTAGCATTCATTAAGTGGTCATAGTAGCATTTATTGAGTGTTAATAGTAGCATTTAATAAGTGTCAATAGTATCATTCATTGAGTGTCAATAATAGCATTTATTGAGTTCTGATAGTAGCATTCATTGAGTGTCAATAGTAGCATTCATTGAATATTAATAGTAGCATTCATTCAGTGTTGATAGTAACATTCATTGAGTGTTATTAGTAGAATTCATTGAGTGTTAATAGTAGAATTCATTCAGTGTTGATAGTAGCATTCACTGAGAGTTATTAGTAGCATGCATTAAGTGTTAATAGTAGCATTCATTATGTTCTGATAGTAGCATTTATTGAGTGTAATTAGTAGCATTCATTGAGTTTTATTAGTAGCATTCATTGAGTGTTAATAGTAGAATTCATTGAGTGTAATTAGTAACATTCATTGAGTGTTATTAGTAGCATTCATTGGGTTCTAATAATAGCTTGATTGGGTGTCAATAGTAGCATTCCTTGAGTTCTGATAATAGCATTCATTGAGTGGTAATAGTGCCATTTATTGAGTTCTGATAATAGCATTTTAGCATTGTTTGTTAATAGCGTTGTTTGTTAGCATTTGTAATAGAGTTAGTAAATTTTATGTTAGATATGTCTATTCGTAACAAATACTCTTTGTACCCGTTTCTTTAAAGCCATTACATCTACACTTTATTTCCTCCTTGTTGTATAATTAAATGTCTTATTTCAGCAGGGTAGGTATAAAAAAGTAAAGCGCAAAATCTTCTCCGATGAAACTTTAAGTTTTACTGTGTTCTGTTATTTTGACTTAATGAAAAACAAACAAGCCGGGGGCAGAATGGTACCGGCATAGCTGGGAGCTACCTTTCCGAAGTAACCGGATCTCTAAGTTAGCTTAAACTCAAACTAAGTTCCCAAGACAAGTGATTATATTAACTTGATCTTAGCACAGTTTATATTGGTAGTAAAATATTCATGTGTCTGTATTGATTTATTCCTCTACTGGACCTAATTCACATTATTATTGTTCTACATTGGTTTAAAAAAATAACGCTGCAGCTAAGTATCGAGCCTAAACTATTAACGTTGTATATGAAGTACAATCATGAATGAGGGTTGAAAAATTGAAGCAGACTTATTTAAAAGGTTAGACACGAGAATCAGTAAATGACAGTAGTATGTCGCATATTAACCAATAATGTGATTGGGTACATTTCATCTTTATAATTTGTTACACATTTTTGAAATACTCCATTAGCTATAAAACCAAAAAGGTACAATTTCAGCTTACAAAAAATATGGATTTAAGTCGGGGTTACTTTTCACTTGCATCCCTTCATAAATTCTCTTTGTTTCACCTAACTTGTATTGTACTTATTTTCTAAATACTTATACACATTATTTGTTTAATAATATATAAATGTTTTATATATTTACATAATTTGAAGTCAATGTATTTATATATAGTAATGAAAAATCCTGTATGATAATAAATCTTAAAAGTTCCCAGTAAAACGTTTTAGCCACTCATACTCGTTATACGTATATTCATAATGGTGTAAGTCCGAACTCTTCTGTGTTCTTCGTTCTTTTCTAACTATTACGA